>JAYMFT010041497.1:0-15591 GCA_038088735.1 Panulirus argus | reverse complement strand
TCTCTCTCTCTCTCTCTCTCTCTCTCTCTCTCTCTCTCTCTCTCTCTCTCTCTCTCTCTCTCTCTCTCCAGTCATGTGGTACGCATATCTATAATCTAACTGATAACTTTCCTGCATATTCTGCGATGTTATGTTAACACGTAACATTTGTCCATAAAACACATCTAGCGCACCTTCACATCTTTACTAGTGTGGGATTGAGTCCTCCACTTCTTTTTCTAAGCCTTTCTCCCTTAGTCGGCCTTTGATCACTCTCGCTCTGATGACTGTAGCAACGAGGACAAAGGGCATCAGGCTATCAAACTTTTCCCTTCCTCTCGATCCCCTTCTTTTCATATCTGCTCGGAATTATACACAAGTGATATCGACAGAGTCAGGCGTACCATCATCAAAAGGAATTGCATTGACTTAACATATTTTTTCGACTATTAGATCTTTCAGTTCCCTGATGAAAAGCATTTCCATCAACCCCTGTATTTCGACCTTTCCTCCTCTTTTCCAATCTGGCGAAGCTATGGCTAATTCTCCAACCGACAGATTCGCTCTATTCGACGGTTGATTTTCTCTAACTCTGATATGGGTAACTCCACATCTTGACCGCCCTCTACCACCTTCTACAGAAGCCCTGCTGCGCCAAGGTGGGCAAGACGTATGTAGAGGATGCCAGGTTTCCTTGCATCCCAAATGAATGTGCCTCCATTGGAAGTCCGATCCGTTTCTTGCCTAATACACCTCTGTCTAACACTTTAATCATTCCCATCATCCTGGAATCATTCCACAGTTCATTGCGTCCCTACTAAAGAAGACCGTTCTAATTATCACCTCATCGCTTTCAGTTTATCATCTCTAAATTGCTTCTCTACTTTGTTTGTGTGAGAGGACCAGCCACTAGGGGATTAACCGTTACGATACCTCCACCATTCCCTTCACGCTGAAACGAGAAATTCATCTTTACTCTCAAGTCCGTCTCTCTTCGCAGAGGCTTTCCATTTTCGAGAGTCAGGTCGACATGTACATAAGAGGCTTGGATTAATCCAACACCTGTATCTGTTCTTTCATCAACACACATAACTAACTTTCCAGTCGACGGGGCTTCAGGTGAGGCATGCTTTTGCGTGAGCCACAACGGCTACTGTGAAAGTTAAATATTCATTTATATACATTGGTTGTTTATGTTATTGTGCTGGCAACAATAACATGTGTGCAATGTATTTTCAGGTACTTGTTTCATCACTGAATGCGATGCATATCTTTAAAGTGATTTCATGTATCAATAGGACCTAACAAAGTCTGATAATGAGTGATTTGCACAAGTCTGGATGAGATAACTCGAGCTATTTTTGACACCATAGGTCGGGGTAGGACACCATCAGTCATGCTACTGGGACTATACGCATTAGGGTCTCATAGTTCAGGTTATGACACCATAACCCACGTTCTAACACCATACCTCCAGCTATAAAACCACATAGTTCAGACCCATACATAATAACTCATGCACTAGCACTATAACCTCAAACCCTGATATCCTATAGTTTGAATTCAACATCGTCATTCATGCGTTGACGCCGTGCCTATTGCTTTGACGTTTTACCGCTACCAGTGACGTCACAGATCAAGCGACTGGCGAACTTCAAAGAGAGATATATATATGGTATTTTTCAGACCTGTTTTCTCTTAGGAAACATTACAAACTGGATCAAAATATCCAGAACGGGAGGTAAAAAGTTCACTATTTTTGCTGTTGATTCTGTTGACCAAGCAACCTGCATGTGATGACATAAGTAATACATGGAATACATTATTTGGCATAAGATATATAGAATACGAACGTCTTATGTCAGTTGGTGGTGTTCTTGTTGTATATGTCAAGGAAAACCTCATAACTGACCTCGTCAAAGGCAGTTTTTTGATCTTTGTCAAAGATTAAAGTTGATCTGTTATGTCTCAATGTCTTTAACTGGTCATATCAAGGGCATTATAGGGATGCATCATATGTGATCTAAATAGTCATGTTAGAACAGGTGTTTTTTATGTCACTATTTTGAACGCCTTTGTTTAATGTGACGGCCCCGGTCTAGTTACACTCACCAGTGTGACTCCTATTTGTAGTGTGATGGCCCCAGAAAATGGTCTCCCAATGAATAATAAAATAATCAGTTTAGAATATAAAGAAAGTATAATCAATATATAACATTTATATTCATAAACTAATTTACTGTCCTATGGCAGCCGAGAAAATGCTCTATAATCATTTAATAAATATATGAATCCAGAAATTCATTGTTATTGTATAAAAACACCAAGAATAATAGGGATATGATTCCTCAAAGAATTCTAAGATGATTTTATAATTTGAAAAACCAAAACCAAAAATTACCAAATCTTAGCGCAAGGTAGTAGTACCCAACACATCTAAATGTTGTCAAGAAATTAATAGAGATTGTCAGTTACGATTCGCTGGTCCCCGTCGCTTATAAACTCATCCGAGCTAACAGCCAGGTCGTCATGGCTCCGTAAATTAAACCTGGTAGGCAAGTAAAGGGCCTCATTACCCAAGATTGGACTGAACCGCCCTAACCAGATGGCAGATCGAGCCTACGTTGGGGCGCGGTCGGGAGATGGTCACGTCTACAGATGTTGCTTCCTCTTTCTGTGTGTGCTATACCGCACGCCTTACCCGCCGGTACCGGCAGAACCTTACATATGCAGTGTGCCACGCGGTCGTATTAACCTATACATATATCACACCACACCTGTAGTACCCAGAGCTTCCAGCATCCCTGAATCAGCACTGCCTCACCCCGCAGCCCCTCGCATGACGGGGCACGACAGGCCGAGACAGTAGTGGGAAGAATGTTTGCAAAGAGCAACACAGAGGACAGGAGGCTCGGCGACAACGCGTTAATCAAATCCCATAAACCTGTGAAAAGGGAAGGGGGACGCCTACGAAGAGGAACGGAAGGCTGGAGAGGGCAAAAGATGATAAAAGGGAAGTTATGAGAGATGGAAAGGGAGGGGGGAAGAAATGATATAGGAATCCTTAATGTTAGCCTGCAGAAAGGAAGAGAATTAGGGGAGATGAGGATAGGTAGGGAGAGGCTCGGAGGGGATTGTAAGGTGCGGTGGATGGATCTGCGACAAACAATGCGTTGATGCTGGTGTTAGATGCAACCTGTAACAGCAACACAACAAGAAAAACAAAGATGTGCTTAATGTACGGGAAAAAGATCTCTGGCTTAATACCAATATAAACATAAGCTGTGGAAAGCTTCTACTCCACGTTTCACAGCTCAGGCGTCGAATGTAAACGGCACGGCATTGGTCACCCATGTTTCTCTGCATCAAACCTAAATATTACTCTGTTTTAGGAAGGTGATAAGACACTATAAAGATCATTTCTAGATTTAATTAAAACATTTGACTTCACTTTGCCTTTTTGGGGCAAGTTTAACTTGTTTTCACTCGTCTGAATACTTTTATTTTTTATACATTTCAGATATTTCTAAACATATCTCACCCAATTTTTTACCCAGTCATGGTCGTCCTTGTTACAGAAAATATGCTTATGTCAAGGCAAAAGAAATCTACTTAAAGATATATGTTTTAGATAGATGATTTAAGGTAACATTAACAATGTTATTTCAGGCTAGGCTGTGATCCTGCTGGAGTTAAAAGGTTTATCCCATACATGTATATCAAATCATATCAAACATATATCATATTTGGTTTAGAAATATGAAACAATTGTCACTTTAAAACATGTAATGGCAATATGAAATTCTCCTTTCATCTCTGTTTGCAAATTACTTATTTTTTAAACTATTTTAATTCCCGTCAGCTTGATAATGTAACATTTATTATTTACACTTATTCTAACAATGACTAAGTCAACGAATACTAAAAGAAGGTTTAAAGGCTTTTTTCAGTTGCTCTTATCTCTAGAATAGATGTAATATTCATATATTTTTTTCACTAAACTGACTTTCAAGATGTAGTATCGCTTTAGATTACAACAAAATGAAAATTAAAAAAGTAATACTAAAAGCGTAATTCAGTCAACTATACTTGATATGTGACCAGTCATCACCTTTGTGCCCATCTCATCGACGTGGTGATTGGTTGACTTGATAATCAGCAGAAACCTCTGGCATTGCTGACATTCACAAACGAGATTTCTTTCTTTGATCGATCTTACGAGTTGAATCGCGAGCAAGAATTCATACAAGGTATATTCGTATGAATTAGAATCATCCGCATTTGATCTCTTTGAAATAAAACAGGGGCGGAATTCGAAAAAGAAAGAATCATATGTACAGCAGAAAATGCTGTTCTTTTCCCGACCACAATATACCTGCAAAGCTTCAGGTCGATCGGCCGAGGAATAATGGAAGGACGCGCTATTGTCTTCTTGAAAAGACTGAAGAGAGACGAGATGGGACAGCAAGATAAGACAATGGAAAATAATGCGTATCTATTCCCTTATGCAGTCGGAGTCTGGTAGAATACACAGACACACAGACACACACACACACACATATATATATATATATATATATATATATATATATATATATATATATATATATATAGTAAAGATGTTAGTAGGGCACAGAAGGATGGAGAGGTCATTGAATTTGGTACTGTTGAAGATACAAGAGGGAACAAAAAGTGATAATGAAAAATGCCACAAATATTAGAAAATGAAATATAATTTCTGATACCAGGTAAAAGCTTTGGAGGATATTTGAAGTCCAAAAGAGGTCTTACAGAACATTAAACATTTAAAGAGAGGGCAGAAAATGAAAATGAAGGAGACTATATGAGAAGAAATGTACATATACAAGAAGAGATGATCTAACACAAATCTAAGTTTAGTGGAGATGGGAAGGCAAAAATGGTAAATAAAAAAAGAAAAGAGTGAAAAGCAGAAAAAAAAAACCCGAGAAGGAGAAATGATTAGAAGAATATGGTCAAAGCAAAGCATTGTGGATGAAAAGTAGCTTAAATCAATAATCATGGTATGAATTTTGGACACGAAGGGAATGAGACGTACTGGTGCAAATGGAGCGATATACTCCTTGGTAAAAGTCTGTGGCATTAAAGTCAGAGAAAATTTAGATATATTTATGTTTCCATGTGCATAGCGCACCGTCTATCATCGAACGCCACCCGTGTGAAATTCTTCCAAAATCAACACACGACATCACCTGACCACGATGGTCTGCAGGTCGTCTTCTCCAGAACCCCAGAGCTCCAGACGTCAAGCAAAAACTTATATGTTTTCCTCCCCGTGTACAAATTAGATTTCGAATAGAATGCAGCAAGATATTTAGAATTTTACTCAGAGTTTTCCGGGACACTGAACGGCAGCGTGGACGAGGCGAAACTCCTGAAGGAGCCAATAAAACGGGAACTAATATCCCCGAGTCGGTAATAATGGTCAACTTGCCCGTCTGATTATGAATGCTGGCGTGCAAGTTGCAGGATACCACCACCAGGGGGATGGTGTTGATATGGCGAAGACATTTAAGATGGCCAAACTTATCTTGCCGTCACCGTCCTTTCTTTAAAAGAATGTAAGATATAACAAATTTCAAAACTTATTTTGCGTGGAGTAACTTGAGTGTGTGGACTACCATGGGAATGTGTGTGAAATATGTTGAGTGTATGTATTATCTTAAGCGGGTGGACTTCATTGCGTGAAGCTACTAAGTGAAAAGATGTGAGTGTTTATACTGCCTTGAATGCGTCAGACTGCCTGAAGTTTGTAGAGCAATGAAAGTCTTAGTGTCGACTAAAGAGGGATTTGGTTGGTATTCAAAATGAAAGATATCTTAACTTTCCTACCCCAAAATCTCACAGCGCTTGGGAAGTCTGCCAGGTTCACCGAGTTGGAACACATTTCAAGAACGATATGAATGTGGATGGACGTGTGTGGAGGAACTTGAATATTTTGAACAGATCTGAGTAAATTAACAGAGTATGTGGAAAGGCTTAAGTGTTGTAGATTGACAAGACTTTGAGTAGTTCGATAGTTTGGATGTAAGTTGTTTCCAGTGAGTTTACTGAGAGAGTGAATCGATGACATGATCCTCGGAACTCGCATAGTGCAATGATCCTGGGAAGGAGATGCAAATAAAGTGACAGGCATCATCCCTAGAAAGAGGAAAGGAATGACGAGACTTAGAGAAAAATACCCAGGGAAAGTATGAAAGAAGAACAGGGAAAACCCCCTATGTCCCTGGGGAAGAACTAAGTGCCGGTGGGGACAAATATCCCTCAAACTTTTATGCAGGACCTATTAACTTTAATTATCAAATTAGGGTGGAAGCATAATTATAAAATAACTCACGAACTAAATCATGCATTTATAGGGGAAGGGTGAAATTTCCCGCTGCTTTACTCTGATAGTTACGTGAAACTATCAAGGATAATTCATCTAGCTTGAAACTACATGAGGAATATGAGTATTAACGTAAAATGAGAAGGGATTTATGAATGTTATGGGGAGGGCACCCTCATCTATTACGGTAAGAATAAGCTGATTTTTCCGATTCCCTCAAGTATGCGGTCAACCAGTCAGATACCAAGAGGTGCTCTCTATTGAAGAGTGCAATTCATTGCTGACGAACGGTAGAAACGTACAATAAGATGTCCAACACGGTACAACAACACTATCTTAAATGAAACTTGCACCACGTATCATGATGTTTCTTGGTATCAGACACAAGAATAAAGTTATCTTGGTTACTGGCTGACTTGTTTCACGAATCTCCAGAAATCTGAAAGGTAAAGTAACACATATGTTGATATACAACACGGCTGTTGCAACCAATTCACCGCTTATCAACACAACACAGAGCTTGAATATTTCTAGCTGAACATAGATAACTGATTTGTATTGCAAATGTAAAGACAAAACAGTGAATAACATAGAAATCAGGGGATAACGAATCTCATATATTCATAAAAAATAGCGAATTCTATCCTACTATGTATGTATGTATGTAAATAAGTTATGTATATACATGTATGTATGTGAAATAGGTACACAAGTAGAGAGTGTACATATGATTCAGGTAAAACCACAAGGAAACACTCTCAGTGCTGAACTTCTTTTCCTTTCACCAGAGCTTTCAGTGTACCTCAGTCTATCTTCCTTGTATGATTCAACTTTCAACTTTAGCTTTCCCACAACTGTCGCTACTCAGTTTTACTCCCAAATGATTAAACTCATCCAGAACTTTCAGTTCTTCAACATGCAAACTAATCTTACAATCTAACCTCCCATCCCTTAAAAAGAAAAAAAAAAAATACTAGCACCTCACTTTAGTTTAATACTCTTTCAACATTCTACGTCACCTTGGATACTGAGCATACCACATATGATATACTAGTTGGAAAAAATGATCTCGCAATGCTTAAGTTTGATTGTGTGGTAAATGAGGACATTAACGAGAGAGAGAGAGAGAGAGAGAGAGAATCCAGACTTGACGAGAGATTATAATCATGGAAACTAAACAAAACCAAAGAATTTCTGTTGGGACACATACGTCATCGAACCATCTACCATAATATTCAGCTCTTCCTCTGAGTTGCCTAATAACGCGCAACACAACATCGTTTGCATACATCAAGTAAGGTAACTTCCATCCTGTTTCGAAGTGTCACATCAGAGTCACCTCACCTCGCTCTTACCTCCAGCAACGCCCCATCCATTAAGGACATTGAATAACTACGGTGCCATCACTTAGCCTGACGAATTCCCAGAGTTATTTCACACCACCCGCTCGTACTCCTAATTTACTCCCACACATGTATTTTTCTCTTTTATGTAAGCTCATAAAAGCATTCGGAAGTCTTCCGTGCATTTTTCCGAGTGCTTTCCTACATCCATATACGGTACACACATCCTTCTCTCTAAAACTTTTTCCACTACTTGTCAAAGTGCAAAAGTCTGATCTTCACATAAAGGGTAAATCAAACAAGAGCGACTGGATGCTAAACGGAAGATATGAAGAGGAGTAAGGCTGGAACACTGATGAAACACCGATTTGCAAGGAACATTAAGAAGGCCTGGAATGAGCCCCGTCTCTAAGCTTGACAGAAATTTTCACTGTGAGGAATAACATGAATTTTGTAAAGGAGAGTGGAGCCTCAACTTGACGAGAAGGGACAAGAAGCCTAAAAGGTTTAATTCTTTTCGCTTTCATTTTTGTGTGTTATTCATGGTACCAACTTGTGGACAGGAGCCCAAGACCCAGTGAGTGACACTAGTTTCAAATCACTTCAAAATGTGTTGTAAACCCGAAATTTTGCGTAGAGGCAGTGTGGATAGTTTCTTTATTCTCGGGTACTGTGTCAAGATGGGGTGACACACACCCACACACACACACACTTTTTTTCATTCTCACGATAGTCAAAAGTGAAAACACCTTCAGTCAGAATCAACAATGATTGGTGGTGGATTCTCTGAGCTGCCCCGTGTGATACCGTCGTTAAGGTGAGAAATGAGTGCTTAGGTATGGAAGGGTGCGTGGAAGGGAGGCGGGAACGGCACATCTGGGAACAACCTTTGAGCTGTTGCGATATGTGTGTAAAGAGGAAGCTTGCAGATGTAAATGGCTTATCCCAGGTGAGGATGATATGGGGCTCGTCCAGTAGGAGGTGGAGGTACAGGGAGGACGATCTGGTCTAGGTGAGGGAGAAGGCGTAGGAGTGAGGTGAAGACCCAAGGGTGAATAAATGTTCAGGGAGGAGGAGGAGGAAGAGAAGGAGGAGGAGGAGGAGGAGGAGGAGGGGTAGGCGCTGATCTCAGAGGCTCCGGGTTAAAAGTTGAAGACTGGTGCTGAGGTGATCCGACTTTTGCCGGAGAGTGTAAACCGACCCAGACTGATCGGGAGAATATATATGAGAGTGGGGGCGAGAAGGAGAGAGACAGGAGAAGCTGAAATGGAAAAAGGAGGAGGCGAGAGGGATGGAAGCTGGAGAGGAAGAGTGAGGGAGGCGGGAGAAAAGGGTGCAAAGATTCAGATGAAGAGGAAAAACGCGGTAGAACTCAGCAGGAGAGAAACTGGTGAGCTAGGGAGACAAGGGGAATATTTACTGTAAGCTGTTCACGGCTCATAAGACACACACACGAATATCCCACATTTATTACGCTAAAATGCCAGATGCGAGACGCTACTGACGCCTTTTGTCTTCATGTCTTACTGTGACGTCGCCGCTATCGAACATTTGTATCATGAACGTCGTATTCGTACACGGTATCAAGGTTATAAACATCACAAACTGCGCTGTGGCTTATAACTTTACAATCTTGTATGCAGGATGCATAATTTTTGGTCTTTTCGGATGCATTCCTGAAGGTAGATGTTCTGTAATCTGTGTTGGACCCAAGTGCTGAGGGCGTGGACATACCAATACATATCAGCACTACAGGAGATCTATATATATACTCAGCAATAGCGCTCGTAAACCTCATCTAATCAAGGGCTGAGGATTGTATCCTCCAAGAAAGAGCCGATATACGTCTGTGGTTAGAAGTAAAGAGGTCATCTAAGTCTCTGACTAGCTGGCGAGGGGAGTGGAGGAGGAGGAGGAGGAGGAGGTAAGTGAGGAGGGAGACACCAGTCACAGATAACGCTGACAGGGGGGAACGGGAGCCAATCTAGGGCCCCTGCCGCCGCCCGCCTCAGCACGGTACATCACGACTTGATACACAAATGTTGGTATCACTGAATACAGGAAACCCCGATAACACCAGAAGGTGAGGGAGAAGGAAGGGAATTGAAAGGAAGGAGGGATGGAAAGGGGGTTTAGAGAGGGGGGGGGGCTGGCTGGAGAATGAAAAGGGTGAGGAGACGGAAGGAGGAGTGATGTGGCAAATGCTACCGAATTCAAGGCCAGGAGATCCACTGTACCTACCTAGTCCCCAAGGAACGGTAGCAGCTTTTTATGCTATCCATCCTCTGTTCCATCAGCCTCAACCGCTCCATCCTCCCGTCCCCACAGTCCTTACCTCTTCTTAATTCTCATGCTGCTTCTTCGCCCTGCACTGATAATACTTGCCTTTGGTTCAACAGAATTACCACCTCTGCAAAGACTGGAATCTATTACCAACCCTGCATCCACCTCTGCCCGTCTTGCTCACTCAGCAGCGCAGGCGCACCCGATATCCCGAGGCTCAAAGAATACCCCATCAGTGAGACGAATTTTGATGTATCCTGTGTAACATCCCAGATCTTCATTTTCAGATTTCTTTTTTTCAAATCAATGATATTTGGCCTTCAGCTGTCTTGCTCGAACATGATAGTTATGCATTTCATTCCTGCAGAAAATCACACCATCATATTGCAATGACGTGCATGACGAATTATCTTCATGAAGGCCAAAGAAAAGGATCTTAAGCTACGAAAGCATTCTACGAGACGGAACAGGACGCAAGCCACTTTGTCATCCTTTACCAGTCTTAAAGGTTAGTTATAGAATTACACATACGAATCACCCAGTCTATGACAAGTCACTAATTGTTCGTAGTTTACAATCGAAGTCTCTGAGGGCTAACAAATCCCGCGTACCGGAGAGCAGCGAGTGTGTGTCCATAATGAATGGGTAAGCGACCTCGGGGTCTGTTTTCTATGCACCTGGTGGACACACGTTCATTTCTAAATAATGATATATCAGCTTCTCGTATCGACCCACATAATGTTTCAGAAAGACATACATTACTTATAAGAATGAAGAGATGATTACCAGGTTCTTGTTCCGGTGACTGTAAAACATGTAGTGTTATGAAAATATGATGAGACGTTGAGACGAGAACAGGTCGAAGGATGATGTTAAAACAGACGAATGCATGTAGTGGATTCGTCTTTGTGGTGTTCGTGTAGTCTGTGTAGGTCCTGGTACTGTCTCTGGTGAGACTCTGATCTAGCAGTAGAAGCCTCTAAAATTGTAGGCTGCTTGGGCTGTAACTATGAAATATGAATCACTGACACACCTGCTGTATGGTGCTGTCCATTCTTTTGATATACATAGAGAGAAGGCTCCAAGTCGAATAATTCTACCCGCGTTTGATATGTCTTTATCAGTAGTTACAAGTCTAAAAGGGAGTACAGATATCTAAGTTTGGCTCCAATTTGGATTCACCCTTTCAAAAACACTTGATGAGACTAGCGTCCAGACAGGCGTCAAGTCCTCGAGACCGAAATGACTCATGTCTTACTCAGCGGGTGGGAGACTTGGACAGTGAACTCTCATTCAAGGCGACGAGCAGAAATCCCCTAATAAGAAGCGCCTTACGCAAGATCCGGTAAAGATTTCTCCATAAAACTAATATAAAACTTATCTCCTGTCTTCTCTGGGAACTTCACTAGCGGCATCTAAGGCATGTTGTTCGGTTCTCAAAAGTTTGTCTTCATTAGAACTACTTCGTAAAGGTATGACTCTAGGTGGAGAAGAAGACAGAGAGGACGAGAACAGTGCCTCTATACAGACACTGAATCATCTGCGCAGAGACATGCTCGGAACTGAAGGCGATTATCATACTTAACTACCAAGGGTCCTAAGTAGCCCTCAACCAGAACTGATGGTGAACCTCGGGTCAAAATTTGTAGTTTAACTTTCCAAATGATCTTATTTGCATCTGAGGCTGTACGGCCATGTCAATATCAGCTGTTCGAAACCACGAGCGACTTAAAGATGAACACCAGAAGAGATGGATCAGAGAATTAACACCGGGTCATTCTGTCCAGTTTTCTTGTACATGTCCAGGTCATCGCGAAGCGGTGCAGATTGTCCTAACGTTGTTTGGAGACCTGTAATATGATTTGTGTGGTTGTCGCGTGCAGTGTATATCCAGCCAGTGGTTAAAACCCCAATTAGAAATAATATGAATAAATTTGTAATCATCAGCTGGTGTCCAGCATTTAGTCCACTTAATGAGAGACTGCCAAAGCCAATGTAATATTATCTGCTTATTGTAATTCATTTATGCAGACTTTATCAGAGAAGTCCTTAAAGTCAAAATATCGCCCCAAAATATCTAAAAAAGATGAAAGGAAGAAGAATTTGGCATTCTTGGTGTACTTCTGATATTCAGTTATGTTTCCAGTCAGGTTCTGACATCTACTGGAGGTACCAACAGTCGATGATGGAGGAGAGCGACTTTCTGAAGCTTATTGCTCGGTCGAAGTCCAGGTCTTTTGATCCTTTAGTAACATTACAATGGTCGTGCACGTTATATGGTAAAGGGTGATGATAGTAATAAAGAAGGCTGTGTTGTTTGTGCTGGTGCATAGTGTTGACTGTGCTGTGGGAGAAAAGTGTTAGGAGTAAAGGGAATGACTAGTGTTGACAGAGAGTGCTGGTAGACTTCTCAAATTGTCAGGAATACTCAATCCTTTATCCCCTTAGATTTTTGTGGAAAGAGAGAGAGTCTGATCCTATTTTATTCCTGACGAGTAAGAGGATTCCAACCTTTTTTTCTTGGTATCAATCTTTGTAATCTGCTCTTGAACTTTTTTCTGCTCCAGTTGTTCTGAAACAGGTACTAGGACAGGTGAGGCAGGTACAGAAATCACATATCTTATATATGTCTTTCCAAAACTGCCAAATCTTACTTTTACGCTCTGCATCAAATATATTCCTTCACAGTATTGACTCGTGAAGGTAAGATATTGTTATGGATAAAAGATTTAGAATGTGGTTTCTTATTCCAACTAGGAGTATGGTAGGTGTTCTCTTATCATGTTCTCTGTGTGGATAAAGAAATTTCATTCGGTAGGAAACCCCGCCAGTAGCGAAATAGCATTACTATCGTCACTGAAATTGTGTTACAGGAACATAGACAAACTTCCCAAGTACTACCAAGGGGGTTCGAGGCTAAAGTTATCAGGCCTTTGTGGTGAAGTGTCATCTAATTTTTAGCTTGAACCTACAGAAGCTCCACGAGATCACCAAAGCCATCAGAAAAACGGATATTAAGAGGAGAAAAGGAGAAAGATGGAAGTGATGAAGCGGAGGACAAACTGAGAGGATCAAGAAAAGGAAAGCTTATAAATTCATCACACACTTCATACAGTTATGTAAGCAGGAGTGCGTGAAAGAGACCTCTAGGGTGCTGTAGAGTGCGTGAAGCAAGAACAAGCCATCAGTAGGAGACAGGATCTTTGAGAAGACTACCTCCTGTCCGTTATGTACGCAAATCTGCCCTGATAGTACCTCCTTGTGTGATCGCGGCCTCTCTCGAGTACTCCACTGCTGAGGTATTGCACACTGTCCTCCTGGATATTGCCATGCAGGATATTAATGTGCTGGATATTGCAGTGTCGGATAAAAGGATATTAGATACAGAGATGCTTGTTACTGAGTTGTTACATGCTGTACTGTAGGTATTAGGTTGTATATCTGTGATGGATATTATCCTTTTGAATACTGGCTTGACTGATATTGGTTTGATGTGTATTACTGTGGTGGATTTAATGGTCTGACTATTGAGGTGCAGCAGATTGGACAATTAGTGTTTCGGATCACGAGGGTGCTCAATATCGGTGATTTGCCTATATTGTTCCTGGGTATTGATGTGTTTATTCTTGACCTGGTATATAACTAAAACTGTTTTTCGAGTTGCTGGATATAGGGGCTTATAAGAATTAAAAGACAGGCAGACATGAGTAGAATTACGTGGATATTACTCAAGTGTGAGTAATGGCGAGGAAAATGATATGAACACTGAGGTTCTGCACTTTTGGTTGAGGTGAATGGTGTGGGTACTTGTAAGGCAGCTGGATAGTGGATAAGTCCTTGCTGTGGATACCAGTGCTATATGAACGTGGATATGAGGGATGAGGTAGTCTCCCTATGTACCACCTCCCCATGGGTACGAGGCAGCGAAATACTAGGCAACGGACCAGACGGGACAACGGGTGTAGGATATTGGAATATGCAAATAAAAGCCAACTTCCGACTAAATTGGGTAAAAAGAAATTCGCGAATCTCTGACTGAGACTTGAGACTTTTCTCTAATTTCCCCAAGTGATAGTAAAGGCGGGTATTACGTAGCTCTACTGTGCTCGGCTGAAATCTTTACTCGTTAAAACTGAACTTCCTGAAGGTACACTTATTGAAACTTTATCTATATTCGGTGGAACTTTACTAGATGAAACTATGAGCAGTGAAATAATTCTCGCTGGAACCGTTCTTGCTGAAGCTTTGCCAACAGAAAATATACTCGTTGAAACTATTTCAAAGAGACTATTCTAACTAAAACAACAGAAAATGAAGCTACTTTCGCTGAAACTATACTCACTGAAACTATACCCGTTTGGATTTGATAACTGAAACCAGATATCCTGAAAGTGCAGAGGTTAAAATAAATTTTTCTTTGTTGAAACTTGAAATGTCCTTGTCTAATTATTTTGTGGGTGACATTTGTGTGGGATATGGATAGTTGTAAGTACTCAACGTATATGTCATCCCGTTCAACAATTCAAAACAGAATGACTTTTGGATAACTCGAAATCTGTTCGAAAACAAAAGTGGTCGAACATCACGTGAGAATTCTTTCATGTTTGTCTGTGTTCATTTGTTTTTCTAAGAAGAATTATTAAGTAGCATAAAGCAGGGGGACAAGTTTTGGGAGTGGAAATGAGTGGGAGGCAGATTTATGGAGTAGGGTTGAGTGGGGAGAGGGCTCAGTGAGTGGGATTGAACTGGAGACGGACTGGACCCTCGTGGATCATAATTTCAGTGGTTACTGTAAGCAGTAGGATTGGAAAGGTGTCTAACTCCAGCTTCCATTCATATACGAAATACATTTTTTTCTCCATTTTACGTCCTCAATCAAGTGAAAGAGAGAGTATTCCAAGTGAGAGGTTTACAACACCTGGACACATAGAAAACGAAAAGGATAAAGTTGGAAGTGATGTAGATTAAAGTTTTAAGTGTTAAGTGACAAGTGTCCATCACCTCCAGGACGTAAAAGTCAGCCTCTTCAGCAGGTCATAATACGCCAGGTCCTCGTCTGTCTGATTCTGTTTCCGCTCTCGACGGTGTACTTGCTCCATTCTTCGCCTCTCATTGCTGCCTCATCAGCATATGTATGTACCAACATTTTTTCCAGTGCTGCTCTCTCTCTCTCTCTCTCTCTCTCTCCCTCTCTCCCACCTACCGTCTGATAATTCTGGTCTCCCGGTGTCACGGGCTTCTTGCTCACTATTTTCTCTTTATTTCCTCTGTTATTGTGCCCTTTGGATTTTCTCTGTCCCTTTCTCCAGCTCCTGCCCCTCGCTCGATCTTTTTTCATGATCACACTTTCCGCATTTTTGCGCCACTTTATTTGCCCACCTCAGCACAGCTAGGCTACTGCGCTCTCTTTTGACTGTGGCCTTTAGAGGTGTTCCTCCTCGGTCCCAACTGTGATTTTCGACATTCTTTATTTTGTCTTGCATCTCCAGGGCCAAACCTTCCATGTCTGTTACCTACTTCGTGGATATATATATATATATACATATATATATATATATATATATATATGAGAGAGAGAGAGAGAGAGAGAGAGAGAGAGAGAGAGAGAGAGAGAGAGAG
>JAYMFT010041486.1:0-15591 GCA_038088735.1 Panulirus argus | reverse complement strand
ATCTGAGGCGTACGGACTCCGTGGAGTTCAAGAATTTGTCCAGAATTCTAGAGGAACTTCAGCTCTAAAATACGAGAGTTTTAGTGGACTTTATCCTCGTGGTTTTAGTTTTATTTGGTTTGAAAGAATAAACTTAGAGAATCAAACAAACTTCTTAGGCTAAAAAAATTCCGTGGACTAAACAAACCTTTACATTAAAATGGAGAAAAAAAAAATCCAGACTAAAAAAAAAAACACTGAACTGAATTAATATCTCTGTGGACTACTTTATTTATTTTTTTTAACTCACAAAGTCATCGATTAAACTCCAGATCAAAGGTGGAGTTGTATAATGGCGCTCAGAGCATTGGCGGACTAACCGCAAGCGCTGAATAAGGATTACAGGTAAAGTCCCT
Organism: Panulirus argus; assembly: GCA_038088735.1. NCBI lineage: Eukaryota > Metazoa > Arthropoda > Malacostraca > Decapoda > Palinuridae > Panulirus > Panulirus argus. Next base: position 15,196 of record JAYMFT010041486.1, on the reverse strand, counting down.
GTATGGTTAGACGTAACTAGTGGTGTGCCACAGGGATCAATCTTGGGACCGTTTCTCTTTCTCATGTACAGTAATGGTATTGATAACGAGATGTACTGTAAGTAACAACAATTTGGAGGCAAATCTAAGCAGTGAAATAAATCTACAATGGAAATTGTGTGTCTACAGCTACTTGCTGACGTAAACCAAGCGATGGACTGGCCTCGAAACATGATAAACGAATTATACTTATCGTTAAGTGCAAAGTTTTGCGAGTTGGTAGTGAAAACGACACATGGGTGACTAGCCGTGATCCATATAAACCTCAGTTCGAAACACAGCTCTTTCAGAAATGTTCCCACTGAAACCGAGCTTGAAGTATGAAAGCTGGTAAGCTTATCTTTCTTATATCATAAAGGTGTTAATGCATAGTACAGCCAAAGATGAAAATGATATACAAAAGAGCTCGTATACGTATTTCCATGTTACCAACAAGACCTTATGTCATCTATTACATCCCAACTCTAATAAAGTAATTGATCACATAATTACCTTCCAATCACCTTAATTACCTCCGAAACTGAAGGTAATTGCAGGCAGGTTCTATATTGCCGTGATCTATATAGCGTTACATAATCTCATCTAGAGTGAGTGTAGATAGGGAAGCAGAGAGAGCCAACCTACTTACCAAAGTATCTGGGACTACTTACGGTAAAGTAAGTAACGGGGTAACGCTTACTAGATACATCGCTGTGTTTAGCAAAACCCATTTTTCTCTTCTTTTTTTTTTTTTCGCCGCCGCTCAAACACCGTGCAAGTTCTCTCACTTAAAACTAATCCTGGGCAGTATTTAGCCAACTGCCTTAGGTCTCGTTTTGTGGGTAACCTGAACTCCCTTTCTCGAGCTGTCTTCTTCCGTCACACGGAGAGAGAGAGAGAGAGAGAGAGAGAGAGAGAGAGAGAGAGAGAGAGGTACGTCCAGTTCCAGCAACCCTTTTGCTTATGATGGTTGTCGCCAGACCTCCGGCAACACAGCTGGCGGTGGTAATATAGCCTTTAGATCAAAGGCTGTGACCGGCAACAGACCCCTTTAACTTACCTTTGGCAAATTTCAAACATATCCAGAATACACAGAAAACCTTTTCCCGCGTTAGCGAGGTAGCGTTAAGAAGAGAGGACTAAGCTTTAGAGGGAAAATCCTCACTTAGCCCCTTCTCTGTTCCTTTTTTGGAAAAGCAAAAACAAGAGGGAAGGATTTCCAGCCCCCCGCTCCCTCCCCTTTTAGTCGCCTTTTACGACATGCAAGGAATATGTGGGAAGTATTCTTTCTCCCCATCTCCAGGGATAAATATATATATATATATATATATATATATATATATATATGTGAGGTGGACCGAAGAAGGTGGCGATGCGATATCTGTATTTTTTCCACTTTGTGCGGCATACCTATGGATTCTTAATTTCTTTTGATAATGTGGATAACGTAAAGTGACTTTGTGGTGACAAAAGACAGAATTTACGTGGTGAAAAGAGTGCAGATGGATTGTTTTCAGTGAAAGTTTATACCGCGTGTAACCACTGACATGCACTGACGTGTATTCAGGCAAGCTGGTATTCCGGAGTGAATTAACTTACTACAAGAAACTTGTACCCGTACGCATGTCTGAAGGTACTTCATGTGTCTGAAAATACTGTCCGTGACACACAGTATTGAAACTTAAGGTTTTTGCATGACATGAATGTTTGCCTGCACACAGTATTGAACTTAGAGAATAAGGATACTTTGCACTATCAACCTTAGTCATCTATCTATTTCAAGTACACTTAGTTGTGTGGTGCACAAGGACATTTTCTTCACAGTGAAGTGAAGGTTCTGCATATATATACATATATATTTTCATAATTGATTGCCATTTCCTGTGTTAGCGAGGTAGTGCCAAGAAGACGAAGAAAGGCTGTATTCATTCACATCCATTTTCTAGCTGTCATGTCATGTCATATGTAGTTGCACTTGACATATCTAAGGCTTTTGACAGGGTGTAGCATTGGGGTCTCATCTCTAAGCTCCCCTCTTTTGGCTTCCCTCCCTCACTATGCTCCTTCATATCTAGCTTCCTCTCTGGCTGATCTATCTCTGTGGTTGTTGATGGATCAGCCTCCCATTTTTTCTCTGTCAACAGCAGTGTCCCTCAAGAGTCTGTTTTGTCCCCTACACTTTTTCTCCTTTTTTTCAATGAGTTACTTTCTTCCACAAATAATCCAATGCACTCATACACTGACGACTCAACACTGCATTCATCCACATCCTTCAATTCTGCTCTCTCTTCTCTCACTCGATCTGCATCTCTCCTTGATGCAGCTTCCACAATAAACTCAGACTTGGACAGGATATCTCAGTGGAGTAAACAAAATCCAGTTAAGTTAATATCTCCAAAACCCATTTTCTACCCATCTCTCTATCAAAAACTCCTCACAACTCTCGAGTCTCCTTTGATGGTTCTGTAATTCCAGCTCTTGACTCAATTAACATACTTGGTATTACTGAAACATCCACTCTTTCTTGGAAACCCCACATTATGGGAATAGCTAAGTTTACCTCTAAGAAAATGGGTGTCCTCGTTTTGATATTGTAACTTTTCCTCTTCCGAACAGTTTTTCCATTTATACAAAGGATTGATTTATCCTTGTATGGAGTACTGCTCTCACTTTTGGGGTGGTTCTAGCTCTGTTTCTTTACTTGACAGAGTTGTGTCGAAAACGGTCCGACTTATAAATGGTCCCAGGCTAACTTCCAAACTTGACCCCCTTGACATATGCCGCAATGTTGGTTCACTTTCCCTCTTTTATAGGTATTACTTTGGCTTTTGCTATCAAGAGCTGGCTGCTTGTGTGCCCCCACCACTAGGTAGACCATGCAATACTCAGCTAACTACTGCATCACATGATTATTGGTGGCCATTGGCAACTCAAGGGAGTGCCGTTTTGATAACTATTTCTTTCCCTACACGTCAAAGCTTTGGAACTCTCTACCTTCTCATGTCTTTCCGAATAACTATGACCTGGCTCATTTCAAAAGACAGGCTTTCACTTTCTCAAAAATTTTGTAAATACTCTTCCTGTCTTTTTTTTCCCCCGTTTCTTAATTCTCTTTTTATTTCAATTAGAGCCCAGCATTTGTTGTGGACTTTTTTCAGTGACTGGAGCCTTCAAAAAAAAGAAAAAAGGAAAAAAAGCACCAAAAACACAGCTCCCCATCCACAACCAGGTCCAACTGAACTTTCTATGGTTTATCCCAAATGTTTCACATGTTCTGGTTCAGTCCACTGAACACATTGTTCCAATTCACTCTATCCCATGCACACCTTTCATCCTCCTGCATGTTCAGGCCCTAATCACTCAAAATCTTTTTCACCACATCCTTTCATCTCCAATCTATATATTATTATTATTAATATACTTGATTGCCGTTTCCCGCATTAGCAAGGTAGCGCCAGGAAGCAGACGAAGGAAGATCCATTCACTCACATACACACATATATACATACATGCACATATATGCACAATACATACCAACTTATACATATATACATACATATACATACACATGCATATACACATATACACATGTACATATTCATTCTTGCTCGCCTCCATCCATTCCTGATACCACACGACCCCACAGGAAATAGCATCACCACCTCCCGCATCAGCGAAGTAGCGCCAGGAGATAGATGAAAAGGCCACATTTGCTCACACTCAGTCTCTAGCTGTCATGTGTAATCCCTGGAAATATGGGAGAAAGAATACTTCCCACATATTCCCTGTGTGTTGTAGAAGGTGACTAAAAGGGGTGGGAGTGGGAGGCTGGAAATCCTTCCCTCCACTTTTTACTTTTCCAAAAGAAAGAACAGAGAAGGGGGCCAAGTGAAGATTTTACCTCTAAGGCTCAGTCCTCTGTTTCTTGGCACTACCTCAGTGATGCTGGGGGTGGCAATGCTATTTCTTGTGGTGCACGGTGGCACTGGTAATGGATGAAGGCGAGTAAGTATGGATATGTACATGTGTATATATGTATGTGTATGTATTTGTATGTTTTATGTATATGTTGATATGTGTATGTATGTATATGTATGTGTATAGGCATGTATGTATATATGTGTGTATATGAGTGGATGGGTCTTTCTTTCTTTGTTTCCTGGCACTACCTCGCTGATGCAGGAAACAGCAATCAAGTATAATAAAATACATAGATAAATATATTTTTTTTCATACTTGATTGCCGTTTCCCAAATTAGTGCAGTAGTGCCGGGAACAGACCAAGAAAGGCCACATCTGCTCATATCCATTCTCCAGCTCTGTTATGTAATGCATTGAAACCACAGCTCCCTATCCACAACCAGGTCTCTACAGAACTTTTTATGGTTTACCCCAGATGCTTCACATGCCCTGGTTCGGTCCATTGACAGCATGTCGACCCAAGTGTACCACATCGTTCCAATTCACTCTATTCTGTGTACAATAGTCATGCTCCTGCATGATCAGGCTCAGATAACTCAAAATATTTTTCACTCCATCCCTCCATATTGCCCTGTTCTCTTTATTTATTCCACTTCCGACACATGCCCTCTTTGTCAACCTTTCCTCACCCATTCTCTCCAAAAGTCCAAATCATTTCTTCACACCCTTCTCTTCTCTTACAACCACACTCCCTTCATTACCACACATCTCCCTTAACCTTTCATTACTTACTTGATCTAAGCACCTCACACCGCATATTTTCATCAAACATTTCACCTCCAAAACATCCACCCTTCTCTGCACACCCTATCTATATATAGACTTTATCTATTTCTTTAACATTACAAGCATAAACTGAACTTATAGGACACTTCAAACTGGAGATGCTCCTTCCATACTTAAGACATAAAGTGCCTATGGTACTCCTCAAAGACCCTGTACTATCCCTACAAAGAGAAAAATATAAGATGATCAGAATTCTTAACCCGAGATGGATGTGGTAGACTTCTTAAGGTTTGCAAGAGCCCCATAAAAGGGGGTCCTCTGGCAGGATAACTTTTGAAATATAACTTCTGAAATGTACAAATTCATCAAAATGTACTTAAACTCAGTATTCTTCATGTTAGTTTTGTTTTTCCCTGTGATTAAACATTGGAGGATTCATCATCTTCAAATATCTCAATTACTATCAACTTCCACACCTTGAAGTATTTAATTTCCAACAGTAATACCCAAAAACACAATATCAGTAAACATATCATGCACTGCCTTAGTTGTTATATAGAAGAGGTAGTCCCCATCTTTCTTTCAGTACTTAATATTGTTATTATGAATGAGGATTACCTCAACAGATGCAGATAATAAGGAAAATAGAACATGGAACCAAAAAAAGAAAGCAGATGTAAAAAGTAAAACAATCAAGATAAAAATTATAAACAAGTCTTTGAAGGATACAGTTGAGTTTGAAAATGTGTGGCAAACAATATCAATATAATAAAATATCAAATAATATGGAAATACAATATACATCTCTGGGCTAAAAAAGTTAAGTACTGAATAAAGTAAGTTGTATAAAAGAACCTAGTTACTACTATTGACAGTTAAAAGGCATTTCTTCAGCTTGGATTTATTCTGATATTTTGTCTGGATGCAATTGCACATTTCAAATTAGTGCACTGCAGTTCAACAAAAATCAACAAAAGTCATGAACAATATTAAGAGTAAACTGACATTATAGCAGGTACATGAGCAAAAGTGATCCCAGAGTGAGATCCATGACACTACTGAAACCACCTGGCAGGAAACACTGAAACCATAATTTCAGTCACTGAGATTTAAGAATGTCAGCTTTTTATGGCTTATGCTGATTAAATATATTATATTTATATATCATTAAAATTTCAGTTCTGGATGAATGTAGTGAAGGCTTAAAACTACCTGATGTAATCATTGCTATGATGGAGACAACTTTTGAGCTAGATTTATCATGAGGTGTGGTGATAAATTTTGTTTTAATGACTGAATAAAGTCTTCATTATCAGTACAAGATATATGTTGTAAGATATCACACAGAATCTCAACTGCTCTCTTCTTGTCTACTGTGGCAGGCAAATTATATTCCCCATTACTACCAGATGGCATGATCTGTAGCTGTCTATCAGAATTAAGTAGAGAAGCAGTGTTAGTTGTCCTTCCAGACTCCCTGTCCAAAATACTTTTCTTGTAGTTTTTATTACTTTCATGATCATCTCTGTAATCTGTTATTTCACTGATTTGTGCGATGGGCAACTTATGTTTCCTCATAAATCGATCTATTTGTTCCATTGGATTTGTAATAATCATATCAGTTTGGGGGTCTCCACCAAATATTTGGTTTGTCTGATTGTGATAAAACTGGTCTCCGCAAACAATAATACCTGTGTTTGGTCGTTTCTTTCTTTTAACAGCAGTAGTGCACTGCCATAATGGCAGTTTCTTTTCTGCAGCAGTTAAAATTGAAGAAAACTCTGGTAGCAATCCTTGAGAAGTCCTCTGAAACAATTCACTTACTGCTGACATCTGGTTCTTTACTGATGTTTGGGTAGAAATCTGTTGGTGGTTAATAGTAGGTTTGATATCAACTTTACTGTGAAATTCCAGAATTTCTTTAACATCAGCAAGTCCAACGAGAAGTTTGGGAAAAGTTACCTTAACGCCAACTTCACCCTCCTTAGCCTTTAGGTAATGTCTAAGATGTTCCAGGTACTTCAACTGAATATCCTGAATCTTTTCAGGATTTTGAAACTGAGGATCATCTGGTTGAAAGAATGCAATCACACAAATGAGTGCAAGAACAATTTCATCTTTCAGATCTCTAGCATATTTGCTGTAAAATTTCATAATGGCATTAAAGGCTTCAGGCAAAACTGTAAGCTTTCGAAGAGTGGCCATACTGATTGGTGGAATCTTCAGAGCATCTTTATTACACTCAGCAGGCCAAACCTCTTTTTCATAATCATACAAATATGCACCATGGAGGTATATTGACATGCCAATTCCATTCTTGAGTAAAAGAGACTGATCTGGCTTACAGATCTCCTGGAAATCTTCAACTTTATAAAAGAACATTCCTAATTTTTTACATATGCAAACAAAAAGATTAGCTAATGCTTCTATGCTGTCACCATAGCAGTCTTCTGGATAGGGGATGGATCTGAATGTTGCTTCTTGAAGAGCAGCAAGATTCTTCAATTTATCAGCTTCCTCAGGATCCAGTGATCTCGGGAGATCTCCATACACTTTATTCTTTATCTTTTCTTCCTGGACATGGCGCTGTTTAGCCAGTCTGTTCTTCCACAGCACCATTCGGTCTGTTTCTGACATCACCCAGTTGATTTCCATACCATTTTCTTGACTTTTCTTAAACCTGCAAAAAAAGGATGTGAATAAGAAACTTGAATACAGATCATTTTGCCTTATACAATATGTGATAAAAATTACTTTTTAAAAGAAAAAGTAAATACCATGGTATCTGGTACCCTACAAAAAGCTGATCTGTATAATGTGTAAGTTTATGAAATTAATATATAGGAGGGATGGACAAACTAATGGTACACCCAACTAATTATTACTTGAATCAAAAATTCTCAGCTAAAATTCACATTTCTAATGATTAGACATACAGTTACATATGATGAATGCAATGTAAGATTTCATCACAAGCTGGTAGGTGAATTCAAACCATAAATCTGAAGTACTTGGATTTTTTGCTGATTTCACTGAAAGGCCAAGATATAATATACTTGGCATCCTCTTCAGCGTTCATGTTCTAACTCAGTTTAAAGTATATGTCAAGTTTTAGCTATTTTTGAGAAGAGGCAGACAGCCTTATTTTCTTATATTCTTAAATACAGTTTGTTTGTTATATGCAAAATGGAAGTTTATGTATATCTGTCATGCCTTCTGTCACCCTAGACAAAAAGTAGACTCTTAGCCTTATTTACTTATATTCTTAAATACAGTTTGTTTGTATATGCAAAATGGAAGTTTATGTATATCTGTCATGCCTTCTGTCACCCTAGACAAAAAGTCTGATGTACAGGAGATAGTTCTCAAAAGGTTTTCTACATAAATGGGGTTGAATTACACATACCACTGCATTCCACGTATATCTGTCTATTCACATGGAATCACATGGCATTATGACAGAAAGTAGTATTATAACCAAGGTGCTGCTACTGCAGTACAGAGCCCAACAATTTGGAAAAGTTGAAATTCAGTGCCTGGAGGGAATACTCTAGTTTTCTAAAGTAACTAAGTCTCACCCTGCCTTATAGTGGTGACCTGATTAGTACACCCTTAAGGGTGGAACTGAAAGGGGAGACATTGTCCAATCCCATAAGGACAATAGTTTTTAAAAAAGACAAACACTTAAGGTGTACTGAAAGTTTATTTTTTTGGACAATCTAAGAACCTCACTGTCTCTTGGAAATACTGTACTGGAGTTGCCCTCTGCCAGTGGCACTGAAGGATATGAAGCAGCACTGGAGTCCACCAGCTATGCCAGGGAGTCAAAGGAATGAGTGATTGAGGATGACGGCCCTGAATGTTAATGGGATGAATGGTGAAAGTAAAAAGGAGGGAGCATGTGGAGAAATTTAACTGTTATAGTTTGGATGTGCTGGGAATTGAGGAAACCAATCTCCTTGGGCAGGGTGTATGGAGTGAAAATGGATATGATGAATGCAAGTTGTGAAAGGATGCAGAAGGAGGTGCAGATGAGAATGAAGGAAAATTATAAGGGAAGAGGGAAAGGATGTGTAATTGTGCTACCACTAAGATTATGGAAGGGTGTTGCAGAGCATAGATGAAATAGATCAGGAATTGTGTGAGTGAAAGGAAAGACTGGAACTGTAAAGTATGCATCAGTATGTGTATAAGCACCTACAAAGACTGTGAGATTTAAGGATGAAATGAAGCTTTTCTGGATAATTTTAAATGACTGTATAAATGGGTGATATGAATGTGAAGGTGGGATGTGATGAAACTACAAGATAACTGGTAAATAGGGAGTGCCTGAAGTAAATGAGAATGGAAGTTAGCTTGTGGATGATCCACTGATGTCCAGGAATGAGAAATTATGGAAGAGAAGAAAAAAAAAAAATGTCTGATTGACTATATGGCAATGGATGAAAGGTTGAGATAGGTTGTGCTGGATGCTACTAGAGTTGGGAGAGGATTCTGTAGAGATTCTGACTCTTTTGCAGTTCTTGTAGAGGTGAGGATGAGGGAGAAGTGGGGGTACAGCATAAGGAAGAATGGAGACATAAATGTGTTAGTAAATGAGATGATGAATCTAAAAGAACGCAAAGAGTATGAAAGAAGGGTAACAGAAAGTTTAGATGAAAGTGCAGTAAATGTAAGGAGGCAGTTATGTGTGAATGAGGTGCTAAAAATGTTTAGAGAAAGGCTATTAAAGGTTGTTTAGTTAGTAGTTTTTGAGATATAAGAATCAAATGGGAAATGCTTGGTGGTCAAACAAGATTTGAAATGCTGGAAGAGAAGAAAAATGCATACATTAGATTGCTAAAAAGGAATGTAACAGTAGAAGTTTTGCTAGGGAGGACAAGAATATATGATGTAGAAGCAGAATGTTAAAAAAAACTGAAAGAGAGAAACAAAGAAAGAGTAGATGAAGATTTTGAAAGGAAGTTGGGTGAAAAGTTTAAGGAAAAATAAGAACTGGAAGGAGGTGAAATAGGAAAGAGGTGGATGTTAAGTGGAAATGGTAATGTGAGAAGTAAGGAAGAGGAGTTGCTGAATCAAAAGGAGGAAGTGAAAGGAAGATGGAAAGAGTATTTTGAAGAACTGATAAATGTTGAAGAAGGTGAAGCAGCAATTTCTACATGCATGGGTATGGATGGAAAAAGATGGAAGTTTAAGGGCTATAGTAAGAAGGGAGAGAAAATGGGTGATAATGAGGCTGAAAGTGGAAAAACCTCCTGCACTGGATGGAATTATGGCTGAAATGATGAAGTATGGAGGCAAAAGTGTGATAGACTGGATGCATTTGATAAGAAATTTAGCATGGAAACAGAAGGTTGTGTCTGAGGATGGGTGAAAGTTATTATTGTTTCTTTGTTCAAAGGAAATGGTGTTTAGAATGTATGAAGCAGTTATAGGGGAATAAGTCTGTCAAGTATATCAGGAAAAGTGTATGCAACAGTTTTGAATAACAGAGTGATGGAAGTCACTGAATGCAGAATAAGTGAGAAGCAAGGGGGTTTTAGAAAAGGTAAGGGATGTGTGGATCAGATTTTTGTGGTGAGAATGGCTATAGAAAGTATCTAGAGAAAGGTTAAGAAGTTGTATGTTGGTTTTATGGATCTGGAGCAAGTGTATGACTAACTCAAGTGGAATACTTTATGGGATGTGTTGAGGATATATGGGGTTGGGGGACAACTCTTAGATGGTGTGAAAACCTTCTATAGAGGAGCAAATGCATGGGTAAGAGTGGATGGAGAGTTAAGCAAAAGTTTTGGTAATATGTGGATGTAAGGCAGGGCTGAGTGAGGTCACTGTGGCTTTTTAAACATGGATGTGGAAAGAGGCACAGAGGTCAAGAATCCAGGTGGTGGAAATGAGATATTTGAAGGGGGTATGTGGTGAGAATAAATGGAATGAAGACAGAAATGAAAGGGTGTATGAGAGATATGGTATGGCATGGTCTGGACATGTGGAAAGAATGCAAGAGTGGGAGTTTACAACTAGAGTGTATGATAGTACATTTAAAGGGGTTGGTGTGAGGAGAAGACCACCTGTGACATGGGCAAACAGGGTGGAGGAATACTAGAGAGAGAGAAACAGAGAAAGAATATGGGGAATGGTGTATGCAAGGGAGGAATGTAAGGACAGGGATAAGTGGAGACTCTTCTGCCGTGGCCACCCCTTGATGGAAATTCCTGGAGGGAACAGGCATCAGAGATATAGATAGACAGATAGACATAATACTGTTGTTTCATTTCCTAGGATTAATATCTTTCATTTCAAATATAACTGATATAATTTTCTTCCAAGTTGTAAATGAAATGCAGTTAAAACAACTATTGTGGAGAGTTGGATTCCTAAACACAGATAGCTTTTGTCATTTTTTTAAATTTCCAACTGCAAGCTTAAATACAAAGGATCTTGGTGACCAGAGTCAGATTTTTTGTGGTTATTCTAAAAATTCCAATACTTCTGATATTTTCCTAATTATATATTTTTCAGTTTTAGTTATTCTAACAGCAGACTTCTGCCCTCATAAAAACTGGCTGATTTATTCTTCTATAAGGACTTACTTTGAAACCATCTTGAAATTTAGAAACTATTAGTCAAATGTGATGTATACTAATACTGTGAAAAAAAAAAGTTACAGATGTCATCCCATACAGTTCTTGTAATTTAAGTGCAAAGGTTCTCAGCCATCATGTTGCTCTATACCCACTGTGATTCTACAAGTTATTTTTATTAATGTTAAATCAATGTTGTTCATCGTTTCCCAGAAAAATGGGTACTCTCTAACTACTGATAAATAAAAATGCCAGCCACTTACTACCAGGCTTTGAAATTATGCTGATTAACTATGGCATGCATTACCATTAAATCATGTTTTTGAAAACTACCATCAGTAACCAAGAATAAGCTTCAATAACTTACCTGCAATATTGACAGACTTTACGGTTTTGCTTAGAAATAGGGCAAGTTTTGTTATCAGGACACTGAAAACTTTTGTAGGCACCACTCTGCACTGAACGTCTGAAAAAGGCTTTACAAGAATCACACGCCATTCCTCCAAAGTGCATGCTTCTTGCTGTGTCTCCACACACTCCACATCGTTTTTCTTCCTTTGCCTTCTCTTTTGCCTCCTTTTTCTGTCGTTTTTGACTCCTTTTGTGTTCATCTGCAGCTGTAAGTGGCTCTGGGCTATGTTTTTTTATATTAACTGTGGTATCATTGTTGCTGCTAGCCGGAGAAAATTCCTGGCTACTGACAGACTCACCATACAATGAATGCTCATCCTGATCATGTCTGAGAATGCCCAATGTACTCATAAACTCTGGACTGCTGTAACCCTCCTGGCCATCACTAGCATCACAGTTCTGCAGTACTAATGGCTGTCCAGACGAAGCAAATTCTGACCCAGTATTTGTGTGGTTACTTGACACATATCCTCGTTCAGTTGGATGTCCTCCCCAGTATTGGGCATCAAAACTTCTTTGTTGATTGCCCAAGCATAAACCATCTGTCCACCATTCTAAAGGTTCCCTCTCAGTTTCTGTTAACTTGGCATCATGCTGCTGGCCCTTGTAAGGAGGGGTCCCTGGGGTTTCACTGCTGGGATAAAAGGAGCTCCCTACAGAAGAATGAGCATCGTACCAATAGGTTGTTGTGGGGAAGGAGGGAAGGCTAAGACCCTCGACCGTTTTACCACGTGGCTGCTCGAACTGGTAGTATGCGTCCTTTGACATGCTATCTCACATCTGTAAAAAAAAAATATCCCCATTAATTACAAAATTAAAAAATAAAAATCTTTCATCTTTTCCATAATAGTTATACCTAATGCATAATTATTTGTAATTACATGATATACTGTAAGACCTTGTACAATCAGATCTCTTACAAAGATGTTAGGAGTCCAGCTCAAACAATCATATAAGGGAAGAAGAAACAATAAGATTTGACCCTCTAGTCACCTAACCTAGTTCAGTAATCTCAAACATTACCAGACCATGATTATTAAACATTAAATGCCAGGAGTTTTTCTCTGAAGACTTACAAAGCAGGTGCTGTTAGTTATCTCAAGAGCGCTGGTTTTCACAAGCTTATCTTGAACAACCCAACAAAATTTTGCCATTTATATGGCTGCTATATGTCTCTTTGTCACAACAGGTACTCATTGCAGAGACTACTACTCTGGAGGTAGTTCTGAAGTGTACGTGTATATGTAAAAATGAATGTGTATATGGGTGTTATTGGAATCTGCCAGCATGAGATTACAATATGAGTGAAAAGTTAACTTTAGTGAGGCTATATTATCAGATGTACAGTCTTGTCAAATGATTTCTTACTCCAAAGGAGTCAATGATTTCCCTACCAGTAGAAGTACTGAAGCCTTGGAACTGCAGTAAATCCTGGAAATGGTGTCCTGAGGCAATTATATACGTAATTTATTCCTCTGTTCCTGGTGCTAACTCGCAAATGTGGGAAATGCCAGACATGTATGAAAATAGATAAAGTGTATTTGTTGGTATAAGTATAGGTAAGTATGAGTAGATAGTGACTATTAGGACTGCAAAAGTGTCATTCGCATGTAAGTCATAAAACTTACCCTTCTAGCCCTTCACCCGCAGCCTCAACCAGGGGAATTATGCATTATTTTTTGGGTTACCTCCTGGCTTACCTGTTTTTATATCTATCCATTACATTTACATGTATTTTTTTAATACACAGTGATAACAGTCATTACTGAATGTATATCAGAGACTCTATCCATGATCTACCCTAACTTCCCTCCTCCTTCTATCCACCAAACCTTGCCAGGGCCTTGATACATTAACATTTAGCACTGAACCACAGTCACAGAAGTGATGTATTTCTTTTATCTTACAATGGGTAACTAAAAATTTGAAGACTTGTTTTCTGTCCATTTCTGGAGCAACTTTCTTCAATTCATCTGGTGTTTAAGGGTTAACCCATTCCTTGTGGCCAAGTCATATGTGTCACTATATCTTACTATCTGTTTACTGTGACTTGGGCATATTTGACAAAAAATCCTGAATGTACCCACCTCTGCTTTGAGGGAAAATATACAGCTAATAAAGTTAGTAAGGGCATCCCTAGCATATTTAACAGACACTACAACCTTATCTTTTTCATGCACTAATTGGGTATGCAGAGATGTCAAGGAGGCCTGTATGAGATCTGCACCTTAACAATTTGTAAGAATTTGGAAAGTTATGACTCTCTTACAAAATACAGGTTGAACCTCTGTAATCCATTAACCTTGGGACCTGACCACTGTCAGACCTCAGAAAATGCCGGAAAACAGAAACTGACTCCTACGGGAATCCTTATGTAAACATATGTCCAACCCTTAGTCTTGCCAGCTCATTCCACATACATATTGCTGTGTTAACAACGGTAGAACAGAGCTTAAAGCATGAAATAATACAACCAATAATGCTTCCAAACAAGGTTCTGCTTTGAGGTGTGCTGAACAATTATATAAAATCAAAAATATTTTACACTTTGGATTGAGGCCAACAGATTTAAGCCATGTCTACACTATCGGGCAGTTGCCGGCAGGCTGTTCCCTCACCAGGCAAAGTCTGTTGGGCATGCCTGTGTTGTTGTCCACACTGTTGAGGTGGTTGGGCAGTCAAGTCATACACTAGCCAGAAGGTGGTCAGCAGGCCATGAGTGCGGTATCACCATGCGCAGCAAAGTTTAAAGGGAAAAGATAGTGCTGTGTAGCATACTGACTGCTGTGTGTGTAAAAAAGAAAGAAAAAAAAAGAACAGTGCAGAAAATTATATGGTGTAAAAAGTGGTAAATTTCTGTGGCTGGCAGCGCCATTGCTCCAGACCCAGTGTCAAACCACCAAGCAGTTGATTTCGCTCAACTGCGGGCAAGGGCAATCCGCTGATTTGCCCTTGAAAGTTGCCACAAAGTATCTCATGAGGGACTTAACACTCGTGCCCTCTGGGCACGGATCGACAGTGTGGATGCTCTTTTACAGTGTGCTCTAGCTTCACGCTCGAAGTAATTTTCAAACCATTCAAGAAAAAATTTAGTTGTCATCCACCCTTTTTTAGTATCACGGTAGATAAAGTGAAGAATTTTCATTCCTTTAAAGGCCCTCGAGTGAACACTCTTACCGTTTACCATCAGCTTGGTTTCATGTGTTCCGGCAGCATTGCTGCAGCCAAGAATTGTTACCCTATCTTTGGAATTCTTACCCCCAGATGAATACTCCTCAATTCTTGGGTAAGGGTTTTTCGTGGCATACAACGCCAATACAAGGCAGATTCATCAGCATTGTGCACTTATTCTGGGGCTAAGTAATGGCCCTTCCCATGACCCCTACATATTTACGATACACTCCTCTGACTAGACTTTACTGTGTGACCCTGCCACCAGTGAGAGGGAGGGCTCAGGTGACAGTGTATTGGTCCCT
>JAYMFT010041475.1:0-15592 GCA_038088735.1 Panulirus argus | reverse complement strand
ACTATACTGATTCTAACGTTTCGACAGAGTCTTGATCACAGAATGAGCACAGAAGAACAGGACTCCAGCTTATATACATGTGATCCCCCTTGGGTACCTGGTGTGACCTCCCGAATGGTTGTGCCCGGCATTTGACCTTGCCACTTCTGCCATGTTCCATTGGGCTGTCCCTGCTATGACTGACCTTGTTGTCTCCGTCAAGCTTGATCTCACTGCCTCTGCCACGGTGATCTGTCTTGCGGGCGCTTTAGCAAGGCACACAAAGTCCTCCCGGTGAGTTGCGTTTTCTTTTGTTGCTCTGTAAGCCGCCTCAATCGTTTTTCTTACTTTCCTTGAACTGCCCTTGCTTAGTATTTTCATCCCACTCCAGTTTGGCAGGTGCACCACCAGTGAGTTAGACAGGTGCACAGAACGTTTATCTCACTGTTGGTGCATGCAGAGGAAAAGGGACACCTGCAGAACTGGAGTGGGATAAAAATACTAAGCAAGGGCGGTTCGAGAAAAGTAAGAAGAACGATTGAGGTGGCTTACATAGCGACAAAAGAAAACATGAACCACTGCAAGGGCTTTGTGTGCCTTGCAAGAGCGGCTGCAAGACAGGTCAATGCAGCAGAGGTGACGAGATCAAGCTTGACGGAGATGATGAGGTCAGTCATGGCAGGAGCGGTCAGGTGGAACATGGCAGAGGCGGCAAAGACACATGCCGGGTGCCACCATTTGGAAGGCCACACCAGGTCCCATGGGGGTGAAGGCTGACAACATCACATATATAAGCTGGAGTCCTTTTCTTCTGTACTCAATCTGTGACCAAGACTCCATTGAAACATTAGAATCTAGTATAGTGTTTCATACTCAATCTGTTTTTCTCTCACCCCGCCCCACTATACCAAAAACAAATTTGATATGAAATGCGCATGGTAGCAGCACTTGAGATTTTTTATTTTTTTTATTTTTTTGATTATTATTGATTAATGTGTTGTTATTTGCCTGCTCCTTTAAATCTGAAATCTGTTATATTGGTGTCCGTTAAATGGAGGGATTACTATATATACATGTACAGTAATCCCCTGATATAACAGGTTTTCGATTTAATGGACTGATATATTAATTAATGATAATTGAAGGAAATCTAATACAAAAAATCTCAAACACCACACCGTGCACATTTCATATCGCACTTGTTTTTGGTAGTGTGGGGTATACTTGCTTTGTTTTAATCTCAGTCTTCCTCAAGCTACCATGCAATCAGACTGTATACAGAGAATTATGACTTTAATCATAAAATAATTTTGCAGTTCTTACAATTCAAAATAGTATCAAGTGATAAAGGGGTTAAAAGAAAGCATGTGAATTGTATATTGTATCAAAAAATGGTTACATTCAATTTAATGGACTTTCAGCATTAACAGACACCCCGCTCCCCCCTATTAGTTTGTTAAATCAAGGGATTACTGTATATACATATATACCTCGCTGATGCCAGAAGCGGTGATCAAGTATAATGAATAAAGTGAATATACATATGTTTATATACATACACATAGATACATATATATACACATGTACATACTTGCTTGCCTTCATCCATTTCCCAGCGCCACCCCACCCCACGGGAAACAGCATCGTTGCCACCCCCTGCCTCTGAGGTAGTGCCAGGGAACAGACGAAGAAAGGTCACATCCTTTCACACTCATTCTCTAGCTGTCATATATTTGTCACACCTATGTTGTGACAAATACACCTATAGAAATACAAATTTATTTACTCTTTGGGTTGGATTTGAATCCTGGGAGGGGTGTTCAGCTACCTTGGTCACACAGAGGCAAAAAGACACAGCTACCAGTTGTGTGGTATTTTTGTGCTTTGTTCCATCCTTAGTTTGGTGGTGACAACATGGGCTTTAACCTGTCGTGCCACTGATGGTGTAATAAATGTATTTATGAAAATGCATGTTGAAAATGAACCCTGGAATGGGTGTCTGGCTACCTTGGCCACACAGAGGTCAAAAGACATAGCCACCAGTCGCTTGGTATGGGTAATACAAACTTTGATCTCATGGCACTGATGGTGTGACAAATGTATTTATACAAAGACAAATGTACACTAATACCCTAGTTAGCACTATCCCTTAGAGTGGTTTCATTATAATGCTCTTGCTTGCATCTTGGAACTCTAGTTTTGCTTAAGAAAAAAGATGAAAATTCATGATAGGATTCTAAAGTTACAAGTCTGAACACTTAAAATGCACTGAGAGCAGCTTTCTTTGTTTGTGCTCACTTGGCTAGTCAGAATGCAGTATACACATATGCTCACAGCCAATCAGTGCCAAAGGCTCTCTCTTGTTAGTACAGGACATGTTTTGCTGTGCTTACAGTGTGTGCACATTTTTGTTGACTTCTGATTTTCAGTCTTACTTTGGCTGTTTTTTTACTCATGTCTGAAAAATGGTCTGCAAGTTGTTGTGCTACAAGTGCATTTGAAGAGGCCAGGAAATTCCTTTCCTTGGATATAGTGTTACAAATGTTGAGGTGGTTGGAAGCTGCTAATTGTTGGATTAATGAATGCAGAGAAGATAGATGAAATGATAAAATAAAAAGCTTTAGCCATGATAGACACAAAGTTAACAGCAACAGAGATGACTCATTTAAGGAACAGTTTGTTTGAAAAAATGAAATGTAGGCTTAGCGAAGCAAGGCTAAGTGGTGGTGGGTGAAGGTCAGCTGTTTGGGAGCACTTGGCAACATGCCTGCTGCCTGTTACCACATCCTTCCACTTCACCTCTTTAATTAGCTCCACCTTTCTGCTTTCTCATTTCATATTTTGAAATGTTATTTAATGTAATGTTGAAGGGATCCTCTATTTCTCATTTATACTTACATTTAATTTTGTTGGTAGACATCAGCTGTTGAATAAAGACTGTCAGTGCTGCAGCCAGTGTTACCAGAGAAACTAATAAACTCATCACTGCCTCACCACATACTACAATCTCCCTCACCACCATCACCACCCCTCAGTATCCCACTACCTCTGTTATCATCACCTAAGTCATAATTTCAGTGATGCAGAGATGGATTAGCTTCAGCCAGAGAAGAACTGTATGATAACCAGTGCCTCCTGCCTGCCACCACTTTCCTGCCCAGTGCATCTCACTGACACGCTGCCACTCTCATTCATTCTACTACAGTTATCACTGTTGACAAAATGACTGTCATTTATGATACAATATTGTTCATTGTTAATTTTTTTTTTGTATTTTTATGTTCGGTAGGTCCACAGCGTGGCAGGCAGGAGTGCTACCACTTGGCTATGATCGCCCCTAATAGGAAAATGACTATTCAAGCACTTAAGTAATCGAATATCCTTTGTCTCACAGTGGTGAGCAACAGGATCTAGACTGGTCAAATCCCATTAGGCTCACTTAACCAGCAGATAGCATTTTACAAATCCTAACTGTTCACACATTTAGGTGTATGTAACACGAAATAGTGCATATGAATGGGCACTACCACATAGCATGTAAACCTCAAACAGCCAGGATCCAAACCTGGGTTCACAGCGTGGCAGGCGGTAGCACTACCGCTTGGCTATGATTGCCCCTAATAGGGAAATGACTATTTGAATACTTAAGTAATTGAAAACCCTTCGTCTCACAATGTTGAGCAACAGGGTCTAGAACAGCCAGGAGACAAGTCCAGGTACACAGCGCTCTTGCCTACCATGCTGTGGACCAGGGTTTGTATCCTGGCTGTTTGAGATTTACATTTTATATGGTAGTGCGTGTTCATATGCACTGTTTCGTGTTACATGTGCCTCAATGTGTGAACAGTTAGGATCTGTAAAATGCTCTATGCTAGTTGTGTGAGCCTAATAGAATTTGATGAGTCTAGACCCTGTTGCTCACCACTATGAGATGAAGCGTATTCAATTACTTAAGTATTCGAATAGTCATTTCCCTATTAGGGGCGATCATAGCCGAGAAGTAGTGCTCCAGCCTGCAATGCTGTGGACCCGGGTTTGTATCCTGGCTGTTCGAGGTTTACATGTTATATGGTAGTCCACGTTTATATGTACTATTTCGTGTTACATATACCTCAATGTGTGAACAGTTAGGATCTGTAAAATGTTATCTGCTGGTTGTGTGAGCCTAATGAGATTTGACCAGTCTATACCCTGTTGCTCACCATATTGAGTCGAAGGGTATTCGATTACTTAAGTATTCAAATAGTCATTTCCCTATTAGGGGCAATCATATCCAAGTGGTAGTGCTCCCACCTGCTGCGCTGTGGACCAATTCGTATCCTTGCTGTTCAAGGTTTACGTGACATATACATACACTCACTTATGTGCACAATGCATACATGTACATATCAGCATATATACATACACATGCATATACAAATATACACATGTACATATTCATACTTGCTCGCCTCCGTCCATTTCTGGCATCACCCCTCCCCACAGGAAACAGCATCGCCACCCTCTGTGTCAGCGAGGTAGCGCCAGGAAACAGACGAAAAAAGGCCACATTCCCTCACACTCAGTCTTTAGCTGCAGTGTGTAATACACCAAAATCACATGTAAAGTATGAAGATAGCAAAGGAGGTTGTAGTCTCATGAAAAGTAGGAAGATAGTAAAGGTGGTGAAAATTAAAAGTACTTAGATTATGCATGAGAATAGAGTGAAAGGGTGGCTAGTAGATTTCATAAGGTTGAAGAATGCTTCTTCAGAAAGAGGATGCAGGTCCAATAAAAATCAGAGTGATGACTGAGCAGTGTTAGAGATATGTGTTGAAAAGAGTGAGGGAAGCTATTGAGACTAAGTAAGGGTGAAGCAAAGGAACTGAGTGAAAGATCATGTATTAGGACCTGCCTATAAGTATGATGAGATTTTGTCCTGACAGCAGTGCTAGTGTTTAGTGCTCATCACTCTTCTGTTATGTTGTAAAATAATGCTTCTCTTGACTGCCCCTCTTTGTTCCATCACTTATCTTGCTTGTTGTATATATATATATTTTTTTTTTTTTCAGAAGCTACTTCACTGGCCTAGTTATCTATTCTGGGTTCATTTGGGTTTGTCTTCAACCAAGAGTCTAATATATTTTTGAATTTTTTTGTAAATCACTCCATTTGAATTTCTTAGATCACCAGATATCGCAATAAATAATTGCTCCACTTTCCATGTTGGACAATTTTATATCTTTGCCTTAAAGCATTTAGGTTAGCTTCCTGGAGTTACTTTTGAAGTAATGATTCTGTATCGTATTTGTCTGGTTGCTTTCAGGTTTAAAACACTGTTTTTCATATAGCTCTCCATTCAATGTTGAACACTGTAAGCCCTAGGGCTTTTGATATTGCATGATAGTTCATATGCTTGAGTCTGTTTATTTTACTTGTGAAATGTTTCTGTATTCTGTCTGTCTGGTTTAATTCGGTCTGGTTGACTGGTGACTATACAACACAGCAGTATTCAAGATTACTTCAAATATATACTTTAAGCATTTTTATAATTAATTGTCTTTCTCTTGTTGCAGATATTCTTGACATCATTCCACTCATTATTTCTCTTGAAAGCACTGTCTTATCAATGTGTCCATGACATTCAAGTTCTTCTCTGACAATGATTCCCATATCTTTGAGATTTACTTTACTTTCTCGTTCTTTTCCTATAGGGCTTCCGTATGTAAGTGCTGAAATAGCTATAATTTCCCCATGAATTTTTTGTTATAATTTCTCTTCAATAATTCCGTTAGGTCTTCATATGCCACTTTTGGTAATAACTAAATCTCGCTGTATTTTTCTTGATCCTCCATGCACTTCATTTTTTTGCTTACTCTTGTTTCATCAGCAAAGCATATGAATTTATTCTCTCTTATTTCCTATCTGTATTTGAGATCATGATCACAAAGAGTCCTTCAAAATACTTAGTCCATTTCCTCATTTCATCATTACCTGCTATCATTTACCCTTTTTCCCTCATTTATTGATGCTCTGATCTGTTCTCTTGTGTTTTGCACATCATTTACCTCTTTCCAAAATTTCATAGTTTCCCTAAAGTTTATTGATACTTGCTCAGCCCAACTTTTATTTGCCCTCATTTTCAACCCCTGCACCTTCACCTTGATCTTCTGCCACTTTATGATGTACACCTCCCAATCATTTGCACTCTTTCCCTGTACATACCACCCAAATGCCTCTGTTTTCTCTTTCACTTGCAACTTTACTTCATCCCACCTCTCACTACTCTTTCTAATCTGCTCACCTCCCAGCTTTCACATGTCACATGCATCTCTTGTGCATGCCATCACTGCTTCCTTAAATATCTCTTATGTTTCACCCACACCTCTTGCTTCATTTACTCTCATCTTTTGCAGTTCTTGTGGAGATGAGAATCAGGGAGAAGTGGAGGTATGGTGTAAGGAAGAATGGAGAGGTAAAAGTGTTGGCAAGCGAGAAGATGAATCAGGAAAAATACAGGGAGGAGTACGAAAGGATGGTAACTGAAAGCTTAGATGGAAGTGCAGTGAATGCGGGAATGCAGTCAGGTGTGAATGTGGTGTTTGAAATGTTTGGAGAGATATTAGTAGGGTTGTAGAATCAGTAGTTGGATACAAGGTAGTGAGATATAGGAATAAAAAGGGCAATGCAAGGTGGACAGAAGCGATTAGAAATGCTGTGGAAGAGAAGAAAAATGCATATGGTAGATTGCTCAATAGGAATGCGCCAGTGGAAGTTCAGCAAAGAAGGAGGGAAGAATACAGAATATGTAAGCGGAATGTTAAGAAACTGATAGTGGAAAGCAAAGAAAGAGATGAAGATTTTTGAAGAAGGTTAAGTGAAAAGTTTTGGGATAATAAGAAAATATATTGGAAGGAAGTGAAAAAGGAAAGAGGTGGATGTAAGAGTGGAAATGTTGATGTGAGAAGTAAGGAAGTGGAATTACTGAATCAAAAGGAGGAAGTGAAAGTAAGATGGAAGGAGTATTTTGAAGAACTGATGGATGTGGGAGAAGGGGAGGCAGCAGTCTTTACATGCATGGGTATAGAGGAGGGAAGGAAGAGGATAAAAGTGCAGGGGCCTGTAGCAAAGAGGGAGGTAAGAAGGGCAATAAATAGGCTGAAGATAGGAAAGGCACCTGGAGTGGATGGGATTATGGCTGAAATGCTGAAGTATAGAGGAGAAAGTGTGATAGAATGGATGCATCTTATATGTAATTTAGCATGGAAACAGAATGTTGTGCCTGAGGATTGGGTGAAAGCTATTATTGTTCCTTTATTCAAAAGAAAATGTGCCAAGGATGTATGTAGCATTTATAGGGGAATAAGTTTAAGTATACCAGGAAAAGTGTATACAAGAATATTAATTGACAGAGTGATGAAAGTGAGTGAATGCCAAATAAGTGAAGAGCAAGGGGGTCTTAGGAAAGGAAGGGGATGTGTGGATCAGATTTTTTCAGTAAAGATGGCCTTGGAAAAGTATTTAGTGAAAGATAAGAAGTTGTATGCAGCTTTTATGGATCTGGAGAAAGTGTATGACAAGAGTCAAGTGGAATGCTTTGTGGAATGTGTTAAGGATATATGGTATAGGGGGACAACTGTTGGATGGTGTAAATGCCTAATTGAGGAGCAAATGCTTGTTTAAGAGTGGATGGAGAGCTGAATTAGTTTTGGGATACATGTAGGTGTGAGGCAGGGCTGTGTGGTGTCATTGCGGCTTTTTAATTCATATATGGATGGAGTGATAAGAGAGATGAAAGCAAAACTAGGGAAAAGGGATGTAGAGATGGAGCGTGATGGTGAGATATGGTGGCTAGTGGCAAGCCTATTTGCTGTTGATACTGTATTGTGTGTGGAGAGTGAAGACCCACATGCCCTATGGAACAATATTAGTTCACTTTTCCTCTTCTACAAGTATTACTTTGTTTTTTCTCCCAAGAGTAGCTGCTTGTTTGCCCCCACTATTAACTAGACCACACTGTAGTCGACAAGCAGTTTCATCACATGAGTGCTGTGTGGTCATTGGTAACTCAGGTTTGGGTTGTTTTGAGAACTGTTTGTTTCCTTACACATTGAAGCTGTGTGACTCTTCCCTTTCATGGAGGAAGTAGAGCTCTGTTAGGACAACAGAGGGAGGAAGTAGTGCTCCCAGCTAGGGCAACAGAGGGAGGGTGCAGTGCTCCAAGAGAGGACAACAGGGGCTTTGATTTCCTTCTGTTTAATTAATGGTCATACAAGTTGTAATGTGCTTGTGATCAAAAGCGGCCACGAACCATAGTGACTGATGCTGAGGAGGCAGTAATACTCTTGGTTATATTGACGTATGCAGCCAACCTTGTGTAGTCTGTCGCTATTACAAGACTATATACCTGATACTGACACAACAGAAACGCAAAAGCTACATTATTAAATCCTCTGCCACACTTTTCCTGAGGGTTCCTCTTGTTACTTTCATAACTTTTTAAATATTTCTTGACGTTCAACAAGGATAAACACTCTTGCTCAAAACTGTGTTGTAGAGTTTGTGTTGAGAAGGTTTACGTGAAACTAATATATTTTTTTTTTAAGTATGAGAGCCGCACTTGATTGTCTCGGTAGTTGGTGCTACAAGAAAAAGGAATAATTTCATTTGTGCAAGGTTACATATTTCTTATAGGTTACTGGGACACACCAAACTCTTCTTTCCTCTAACTGGGATTGTACACATATTTCATAACTTGAAATATACATAATGGCAGTACATTATGTTGGCTAGACACATTCGTGTTATGTTGCCATGTCTTTATATGATCTTTTTGTATTTTTATCACTAAGTGTATTCCTTTTTCAACATCACTAGGACTGTAAATATTCCTTCTATATGATCCTTTTATATTGACATAACTGTATATATTCCTTGTATGCTACTGATATATTTTTTCTATTCTTCCATGACCTGATATATTACTTCTATATTACCATAACCCAATATATTACTTCTATACTATCATGCCCTGTTATATAACTTCTGTACTACCATGACGTGGTATATTCTTTCTATACTACCATGACCTAATATATTCCTTCTATACTACCATGATAGAATTGATGCATCTTATATGTAATTTAGCATGGAAACAGAAAATTGAGCCTGAGGATTGGATGAAAGCTATTATTGTTCCTTTATTCAGCAGAAAAGGTGCTAAGGATCTGTGTAGCAATTATAGGGGAATAAGTTTGTTAAGTATACCAGGTAAAGTGTATGCAAGAATATTAATTGACAGAGTGATGGAAGTGACTTAATGCAGAATAAGTGAAGAGGAAGGGGCATTTAAGGAAAGATAGGAGATGTGTGGATAGACTTTTGTAAGAAAGATGACCATGGAAAAGTATTTAGCTAAAGATAAATTGTATGCAGCTTTTATGGATCTGGAGAAAGCATATGACAGAGTTGAGTGGAATGTTTTGTGGGATGTGTTAAGGATATATGTTATAGGGGGACAATTGTTGGATGGTGTAAAAGCCTACTATAGAGGAACAAATGCTTGTATAAGAGTGGATGGAGAGCTGAATTAAAGTTTTGGGATATATGTAGGTGTGAGGCTGGGGTGTGTGATGTCACCTTGGCTTTTTGATATATATATATATGGATGGAGTGAGAAGAGAGATGAAAGCAAAACTAGGGAAAAGGGGTGTAGAGATGGAGTGTGGTGGTGAGATTCGTTGGCTAGTGGCAAGCCTGTTTGTGGTTGATACTGTGTTGTGTGCAGAGAGTGAAGACCCACATACCCTATGGGACAATATTAGTTCACTTTCCCTCTTTACAGTTATTATTTTTTTTTTTATCCCAAGAGTAGCTGCTCATTTGCCCCCACTATTAACTGGACCACGCCGAAGTCGACAAGCAGTTGCATCACATGAGTACTGTGTAGCCATTGGCAACTCAAGTTTGGGTCATTTTGATGACTGTTTGTTTCTTTACACTTTGAACCTGTGGAACTCTCTGCCCTTTCATGGAGAATGTAGAGCTCTAAGCTAGGACAACAGAGGGAGGGTGTAGTGCTCCAAGCGAGGACAATAGGGGCTTTGATTTCCCTTTACATAAATAATAGTCATACAAGTTGTGATGTGCTTGTGACCAAAAGTGGCCGTGAATCACAGTGACTGATGCTGAGCAGACTTTATTACTCTTGGGTGTATTGACATATACAGCCAACCTTGTGTAGTCTGTTGTCATTACAAGACTATATACCTGATACAGACACAACAAAAATGCAAAAGCTATGTTATTAGATCCTCTGCCACACTTTCCCTGAGCTTCCTCATGTTATTTTCATAACTTTTTAAATATTTCTTGATGCTCAACAAGGGTAAACACTCTTGCTCAAAACGTGCATTGTAAAGTTTGTGTTGAGAAGGTTTACGTGGAACTAATCTATTTCTTTTAAGTATGAGAACTGCGCTTGATTGTCTCAGTAGTTAGTACTACAAGAAAAAAGAATGATTTCATGATTTGTGGAAGTCTACATGTTTCTAATAAGTTGCTTGGACTCACCTAACTCTTCTTCCCTCTAACTGGGATTATATACATATTTCATAACTTGAAATATAATCTATGTACACTATGTTGGCTAGACACATTCCTGCTATGTTACCATGACTATATATGATCTTTATATATTTTTATCACTAAATGTATTTCTTTTTCATTATCACCAGGACTATAAATATTCCTTCTATATGATCTTTTTATATTGACATAACTAGATATATTCCTTCTGTACTACAGTGACTAGAAATATCCTTTCTCTTTCACCATACTTATGTATGTTCCTTCTATAGTACCATGACCTGATATATTTTTCTATACTTCCTTGACCTGATATATTCCTTCTGTATAGCCATAACCTGATATATTCCTTCTATACTATCATGCCTTAATATATAACTTCTGTACTACCATGACGTGATATATTCTTTCTATACTACCATGACCTAATATATTCCTTCTATACTACCATGACTTGATATATTCCTTTTATACTACCATGACTTGACATATTCCTCCTATAATACTATTGCTTGATATATTTCTCCTGTATCACTGTGACTAGATAGACATCTTCCATATCACTACAATTCTACAGGTACTAACTTTGCTTGTACTCTACTTTGTTCCATATTACTAGTGTGACTATATGAAACCTTGTGCTGTCATTACCCACTTGAACTGTACAGCAAGGGAGTTCTTCCCGCATGGGGTCTCGTTCTTTGAACTTCTGTATGCTGTTAACATCTACAATTCTATTACTTAATTTCTTCCATCCAACTGCTACTCCTATACAGTAAATGAACTACTTTACATCTTTTCCAATAAGTTACTTGCTTAATGTTATGTCATGGTCTCTGGTTGTTATACCCTTGTATCTGTCAAGGAACATCAAACTGGCTTAAAAACTTGAAAGTTTTGATCAAAATTTCCTTTACTCATTTTCTCTTTCAGTTTGGGCATTCATGGCTTTAAACCTTTAATTAACTCAGAGATCTTGATTTTGTTATCATCCAAGCCCCCATCCACTGGATCTTCTATATTAGCTATTCATGCTTCTTTTAAGTGCACTTACCAAACTTGAGAAGCATTTTTTACTTTTGGCTTGATGTACGTCATTAAGAGTTTGCTGAGTAATTCATGAACCGTTTACTCAAATGCGATTTTAAAATTTGCCAGTTAACAGTTTGTCTCCTTTACAATCCTTCTAAGGTGGAGCTCTTGCCACATGTTAGATATAGTGTTTGCTCCCAAATTCCTCTTAAGCACATTTTCCTGCAGCTTATTTCCTGCTCAATATTCTAATTGAAATTTTCTTTCACTGTGTCTCCTGCTCCTTACTTTGCATTTACTCAAAATTATCGAACCGATTTGGAGTTTGTTTAGTTTCTCTTGTAAGTTGATGCAATCAATATCCCCCATGAACTTGGTATCATCCACAAATGTATCCAGTTATGAGTCAAGTCATTATGGATTAGGAAGAGCAGTGGTCCTTGGACCGAGCCCTGAGGTATGTTACTGGTGACTCCAACACATTTGGGACAATCCAACTTATAAACTGTCCTAGGCTAACTTCCATACTTGACCCCCTTGCACTACTCCATAGCACTGGTTCATTTTTCCTCTTCTTTGGGTGTTACTTTGGTTTTTGCTTCCGAGAACTGGCTGCTTGTGTGCCTCCACCACTTGCTGGACCATGCAATGCTCGGCAAACTGCTGCGTCACATGATTATTGTGTGGCCATCAGCATCTTAAGGGTGGGTTGTTTTGACGCCTGCTTCTTTCTCTACAAGTCGAAGCTTTGAAACTCTCTATTGTCTTATGTTTTTCCTAGTAATATGACCTGGCACATTTCAAAAGACAGGTCTTTCACTTTCTCAAAGATTTGTAAATACTTTCCCTTGTCTTTTCTTTTTCTATTTCATAATTCTCTCTATATTTCAATTAAGGTCCGGCCTTGATGTGGACTTTTGTCCGTAACTGTAGCCTTCAACATAAAAAGAAAAAAAAATTTGTGTGTGTAAGCTCAGGAAATTGAAGATAAATGCAGGTAAAAGTAAAGTAAGGGTGTTTGAAATGCAGTGAAAGTATAGATTTTGTAAAACCATCTAGAGTGAAAGAAGAAAGTGTACTAAATTGTGCTGTGGTTATGGGGAGAAAAAGACTGGAAGAAGTGAGGGAATTTAAGGATCTGGGAGTTGTCTTGGGTAAGTGTGGTGATATGGAAGGAGAAATAAGGGAGAGAGCAGTACAGGGGAGAAGAGTCATTGGGTCCCTTAATAGAATAATGAAGGTCAGAGGTGTAAGTATGGAAGTAAAAAGAGGATTAAGGGACAGCATAGTCCTTCTAACCCTGACCTATGCAGCCAAAACACGGATGTAGATTGAGGCACAAAGGTCAAGAATCCAGGCTGTGGAAATGAGCTATTTGAGAAGAGCATGTGGTGTGACTAGACGGCATGAAGAAAGAAATGAAATGGTGTATGAGAGATGTGGTATGGCGAGGAATGCAAAGAGAATGAATTGTGGAGTGGTAGAATGGGTGAAACATAACACTTTGAGGTGGTTTGGGCATGTGGAAAGAATGCAAGAGTGGGAGTTTACAAGGAGAGTGTATGATAGTACAATTAAAGGGGTTCATGTGAGTGGAAGACCACCTGTGACATGGGCGAATAGGGTGGAGGAGTACTGGAGAGAGAGAAACAGAGGAAGAATGCATGGAATGGTGTATGTGAGGGAGGCATGTAAGGACAGGGATAAGTGGAGACTTCTGACGTGGTCATTCAACTTTCAGTCTCTCTTGGCACTTCTTCACACAAGCCTCTTTTCCAAGCTCACTTATTCTCATCATTCTCTTCTTACTGACACTGTCTCCTGTCTCCTCTTTTCTAAAAATCTCTACAAATTTTCCCCCTTGCATCCACAAGACAGTTATCAAACATCCCATTAACGGCCCCACTCAGCACATACACCTCCAAAAGTCTCTCTTTTACATGCCTATTAATTGATATGTAATCCAGTAATACCCATTGACCATCTCTCTTACTCACATAAGTATACTTTTGTGTGTCATTCCTTTTAAACCAGGTATTCCCCATCACCAGTCTGTTTTCAGCACACTTCTCCACAAGCTCTACAACATTTTCATTCTTAACACTGAATACCTTATTCATTCCAATTATACCCTCAACTGCCACATTACTTACCTTCACATTTAATCACTTGTCACCAATGCCTAGTCTCTTGCATCAAAACTGCTGACACACTAAGTTGCTCCCAAAACATTTGCCTCTCATGGTCTTTATTCCCATGGCGAGGTGCATAAGCACTAATAATGACCCATTTCCTGCCGTCCACTTTCATTTTTACCCACATCAGTCAAAAATTTACTTCCTTACACTCTATCAAGTAGTTTATACAGTATGGGAATCATGTAAGGGATTATGCTAATACACAGAGACCTTTTTGGTGTGAGAGGTGTATGGATAATTTAATGAAGAACTACAGTGACTATTAGTCTGTTGCCAAGGTGTAAAATGCTTATTTGATGATATTTAGTAATGTATGTGGATGATTACAAAGTGAATTACAATGATTTTAGTGGTATGAGTCAATGTGTGTGACATTCTGAACTTATGGACTCTATTCTAGAGTGGCATTCAAGAAATACGACTTGCAGCTGTTTGTCTGTCTGTCTATATCTTTGATGATGTCTGTTCCAACTCGAACTCCCTCAAGGGGGTGGCCATGGCAATAGTTTTAATAAATAGTGTACTCTATTGCAGCTTCTTAGCCTTTAGTGCCTCACCCTTAACAAGCCACTTGCAAAGGGCAATTCTGTTGCAGTGCGTGCAGAGGCTCCTACCTGATGTTCCTACTGAGTACGTCTACCTTATGTTCCTACCAACTACTTCTGCCTAATGTTTCTACTTAATGGTCCTGCCTAAATGTTCCTATCCACTTCTTTTATCTATTGCTCCTACCACTTTGCCAAAAGGCAGGGCTAGTACATAGTGCTAACCACAGGAAAATTTAGAGTTATGACAAATGAGATGTGTGAATCAAGTGTTGTCAGGTATTATGTATGACAAGGAGAGATTGTATGTTTGTAGACAGAATGTCAGTAGTCCATGTGTGGGTGAAGCAGACAGAAAAGACAGCTGCATGGGTCAGAGGAGTACAACTTGACAACCACTGAAGTGCTGGCTCACTTACATCCATCACTAAGCCTCCTGATACTCAGGTGGGTAGTCCTGGTCATTGGCTGCCTACCAACTACTACCTACCACTTACAGTTGTAGAGAAAGCTAGCTATAATTCTTTACTTGGCCATCTTGCCCCAGGAGCTTCTTGTATTCTTATGAGGCTCCTTTAGCATTCAGGAAGTTGGCTACATCCACCAGTCTAGACAGTGGGTCATAAAGTGTTGTGATATTGTATGTGTGTCTGTGTGCAAAAAATGCAGGGCAATGGAGTAGTAAGTGCTCTGTGTCTTCTTTGTGGTAGTTCCATTGGGGGCATGAAGGATCTTTAGATACACTGAAGAGGTGTTTGTAGTGTTGCAGTAATGGATGATGCCTAGAGCATAAGCAGGAGAGTGTGACTCATGTTTGTCTGTGGAGTTTGGTTTTTGATGGGTGTATGTCTTGTGCACTGGAGTCTAAAACTGAGTTAGGAGGTTGGTTTAGTGCTTGCTGGGTTGTTTTTGAGTGTATGTGCTTTGTTGTTGATATATTTGTTGGGAATGTGGGAATCTGTATGATGTTACTTAAGTATGAGGCATGGGTAAACTTTTTATTTCTATGTAGGGGATGGTGGTTGATTTTAGAGTGGATTAGGTGGGAGGGGTTTAGTGCTGTTGCATAGAAAACAGTAATACAAAATATGAACTAGTGCATATCAGTAGGCCAGGCTCTGTTGGTAACTCAAGATTGTGTAGAAGAATTAATGCAGTGGTTCCCAAACTTTTTTCTGCCATTTTCCCCCTGCACCCAGTTCAACCATCCAGATTTCCCCCATCATGTGTATGAGGGAAAGAGTAGTCAAAACACACTGTGACTATTTACTA
>JAYMFT010041464.1:0-15592 GCA_038088735.1 Panulirus argus | reverse complement strand
TCCATGACTGGAGCCTTAAAAAAAAAAAAAAAAAAAAAAAAAAAAAAAAAAAAAAGCTTCCAGGAACAACTTCATAACCAAGGTACCGTTACATAATCATTATGAGGCTGTTAGCAAATTATGGATATGTTGTAATAACTATTTCTTTTGTTCTACTGCAAACAGCTGTGACTTTCTCCCTTCTAAAAAGACAAGCTTCCCACTTCCTTAAAAGCTCTCAATTTACACCTTTTTACATGTTCTTTTGCCACTTTTCTTTACTCAAGGCCCAACCTTGATGACAGAATCTGTTCGTAATTGGAGTCTATGTCATGGAAAAAAGGGCAACAGAAATCACTCTCCTCTACCATTAATATAAATCAAAACAGGACAAGCAACATATGTGAGCTAAATCAAATAAATATTATAATGCATCTGGTGTATGCACAGAAACTGAAATTTTGCTGCTTTTTGCAAGCTTTTCAACACCTTTCTGATGTAAGGAGACTTCAAAATCTAATGAGAGTCCCATCACAGCAAGAAATAAATCCATATTACCTTAATACATATACACATCAGGCTAAAATGTCCATGCAAAACCAATTTGAACATGTATTAACCAGGCATAATATAGAAGTCATATCCTACACCGAATATGCAATGAGTGATCAGAAATAACTAAGTGAAAATAATAACAAAGCATGTGTCTTTAGCACTCTTAATAAGAAATTTCATCTCTTTACCTACCACATTAAGGGCACTAAATTTTCTATAACCAATGAAATTCTCCATTAAAACTGGTGAGGCACATTTATCTGATTAAAAAAAAGAATATCAGCTATAATAATGCTTACTGTCCCGACTAATGAGTTAACCGATATTGAAAAAGGTCTAGTCTTACTGATGATCATGAGTAGTTATTATCCTATCTCTATCAATAACATAACCAAAAATCACCATAAAGAGTCTGTGAATTTGCATATGAACATATAAATGGTTATGTAGTTCAAAAGAACCACAAACATTATGTTTAAAAGGATATAGTAAATAACCATGTTTACCCTATTGATGGATTTCTATGTCACTATGTTCTAAAACATACCAAATTTCTCATTCTAAAGACTTTAATATATCACAAATTATCACAAATAGCTCCTTTCAACATAAAATATCAAATCAACAACACAAGACAGGGCTTTAAAGCAAAAGGAACCTTGGGCAATAAAAAATCAAAAGCACAAATATTTATGTAAAACATAAAATATAAAAGGCCAAGAATCAATACTTACTACTGAAATTTCCAAAGGTAAGTTTTAACCAGAATAACTGTGAACATATGCTACATACATAAGAGAACCACTTCTCACCATATCATACATATATGAGAAGCACGTTATGTGCTTTTAGGTGATATTGGAATGTTAATCTAATATGAGAGAATTTTGCCAAAGCTTTTTTCTTACAGTGTGTTTTTACCAATATAACTGTGAACATATGCTACATACATAAGATATATGTTATACATATCTGAGTAATTCATTATGTGTGCTTTTATATGATATTGGAGATATTAATCTAAAATGAGAGAATTTTGCCAAAGCTTAGATAGGAAATATATTCTATCGACTATTCAGCTGAATAATTATTTGATAACATACCTTCAGTTCAAGGGAACTAATTCCATCATTTACTCATTATAAAGTCTTCACTCTTAAATAAGATCAATTCTTGTGACTAGCATTACCTGTTTAGTCTCTCATGCTTTGTGCAATGCATGAGGACTATTACACTTAACATAGCATATACCAAAATGCATCAGCTTTCATGGGTTTTGAACCTATAAAATGTACCACCATCAAACCCAAAACAGATCAGAGTAGGTTTTATGGGTTCTCATGTATGCAGTTATCATTTGTATGTGCTTTCCTTTGGTCTTTCCAACAATATCCCTCTAACTTAAAGCCCTGGCTCTCTTTTGTTAGGATAGAAGTCTAGTTTAGCAGTGCCCGTTATGCCATAAAGATTTTGCAATAATATTTAACTAAAATACAATTACACTCACTAATGTTCAAATATGGACAAAATTTGTGTTTTTGCAAAACCAACCCTTTTCCTTCTATGAAAAGCATGCAGAGCAGCTGTACCACACTGTTATCAAGTACGGCAGTCATCACAGAACCACCAATGTACAATCCTAAACAAACACTCAAATGTACAAACCTGCCTTTCTACATATCTATAATGAGATAGGAGGTAACTGATTTTGCAAAAAATAAATTTCATTCATACTTCAATGCACTGTTAATTGTAATTTATAAAAAAAATGAAATAACGCATACCCACAAACTAGACCTTCCCCAACTGCATGTCATTACCTCTTTTGAACTATCCCTACAGATACACAGTTAAACAGTTTATTCATTTATCATTTATCATTAATATCACTGTATTTTGTTCAAAAACAGTGATCAATTTAGGCATGCCCCTATGCTACACATTTACCATTATATTAATACCAATACAATTCAAAAGCCTACCTTGTTCTGGGTGATGATGGTGCAATGAGTGCAGTGAAACTGAGGACAGTCAGGTATATAAAGACTGTGCATTTCCATGAATGGGCAGCAGTGAAAACAAGCATTAGGGTCAGGTTAGGTGTGGTAGGGTCAGGATAGGTTAGGTCTTTTCTTTAAGTTAAGTATGACTGCGACTTAAAGGAAGAGCTGCCTCTCTTGTAATAAGCTCAGGTAATCTCTATCTTTAGTTCCACACTCTTATTTCTCGATTTTCACCTTACCACGTATACTGGAAGATAATGCATTCATCGAGATTAATTCACATCTTGTGGCAGATATGACAAGAGCTTTTTGATGACTTATAATTCCATGCAAAAGAATCTAGGCTGAGCTAGGTAAGGTTGGGTGTGGTTAGGTTGGGTTAGGTCAGGTCAGGCTTATTTTAGTGAAAATGAGGAGTTTAACCTATCCTAACATGGCTTATTTTGCATGGAAAATAAATTGTGAAAACTGTTCTTTTTGCCACCAGGGAGGAACAAATCTCAAAAAATGCTATGACTTTTATAGCATAAACTGAAAATTGAGAAATAAGACCATGAAAATAAAGGCAAAAATTACCATAAATTCCTTCCATATATTTCCTATAATCGACTAGAAAATGAGGGATGAAAACAAAATTCCAGTAACAAGTATAAAGAATCAATCAAATGATAGAGAATTTGTTCTATGCATAAAAACTGGCACAAGGCTTATGGTAAGGCTGTGGTATTCCTGCTGCAGAAAAACCTCTAGTTTTAGGGTATGTAGTTGCTATATAGATGAATTATCAAATGCTCTGTTTTAGTTGCTTCCCTTGATGTCCTAATCAAAATAAGACCCAGACAAAGGAAGGCAGGGCTTGGGAAGTAAGGAAAGTGTCATAAACATTAAAACAAATAAACACAATGTTAAAATCATATGAACAATTCTCTTTTCCAACAACATACATTTATCTGTTATTCATAAATAACCCAGGACCAAAGAAAGACCTGGTGTTACCTAGGATCTCTTTTCAGAGGCTCCTGCAGTCCAAGGCTGCACTAGGTACATTAGCAGGAAAATGTGAACTCCTTTGGAGTTAGAAATTCTTTGATGAGACTGTACCCCCAGAGATGCAGACTTGAAAATGGCAACTTTACAGACGAAGTCATCACTAAAGGAAATGCTATCTTGGACAAACTGCAGGTAAAAGTGTGCCAAGTTAAAAAAAATTCCATGCCACCCAATTTCTTAAGCCAAGGTTTTATTTGACATAAAAACAGTACCGTGTATCATTCTCCCAAGTTAGACTCAGCCTAAAAAATTTCTCAGCATATTCTCAGCACAATAAAACAGCTTCCTACTCCACCCTAATACTCAGATACAGAAAAACTATAGGGTAATAACAATAAATGTATTGTAATACTGGCAGAATAACATAGTTGTCAGGATGAAGCAATGTTTGGATTTTAATAACATGGTCCTAAGATTGTAGATGAATATAACATGATCCTAAAATTGTTTTATATACCTAACGCAAGTTCTAAATCTTTTATGTCTGTATTACACACACACACACACACAAACATATATATATATTCATTTATTTATTATACTTGATCGCTGTTTCCCGCGTCAGCGAGTTAGCGCCAGGAAACAGACGAAGAAAGACCCATCCCCTCCACATACACACATACATACATACATGCACATATATGCACAGTACATATATATACATATCATCTTATACATATATACATACAAACACATACACATGCATATACACACATACATATTCACACTTGCTCGCCCCCATCCACTCCTGATGCCACCCTGCCCCATGGGAGTTAGCACAATACAGTGCATAAAACATTTTATAAAACTTTTCTAAGATTCTCGTACAGTACTTGGCCAAAATCCTTCCATCTAAATTTCACAACATTTTATATAAACTAAGGTAGAAGACAGCTGGTACTGCTTTTCATACTACCTCTCTGTACCATATGTATTCATGTAAATAAATGCTATGACAGCTATTCTCATGATGCATCGGCATATCTCCAATTCTCGTAGGATTCCACCTTTTGCATACTGGTATTTTCTTTATGTTGGCTGAGACAGCATGGGCAACTAAGGCCCTAATTAGGCCATCTCAGTAATGCAATATATACTCTAGCCTGAGCCAGGTCCCACTTTCTTGACCAAACCTTAGGGGTGGATGAACAGCTTGGTTGACTCTAGACCAACTGTTGCAAACAGGATTGCAATATGCTTTCTCCTCACAAGATGAAATCCAGCACTATCAATTGCATGCCTTTTGGATGCCATTATAAGGGCAGAATTCAAGAAAATAGCACACACATAACAAAATAAGCATGGAGCTTTATCGCCACATGTTCAAACAGCTAAAACAGTGAAGTGGGCTAAAGCAGCACATAGTACAGAGAGTTGCCAACTTGGGGTACTCATGCTCCAAGTTGGAGAAAATCTTTAATGCAATGGACCATGGACTCTGGGAGCTTACATATTCTAGAAACATTTCTTTCAATATTTTACCTGTACTACACTGCAAACATGAAAATAAAGTACCATAAAAATACCTGTATTTGTAATAATAATAAAGAAAAAATTTCATATAGAAATGCTGATCTGACAGAAGATACTGAGAAATTTCTTATTTCTAGATCTCTTTCAAAGAGAAACATTTTCCAGTCTAATGAGCTTCCAACCATTCGCAGACCATAAAATAATGACCCTACTTAATTGAAAACGGTTGTTTTTTCTGATTTATATATAACATAACTCAAATTATGTGCAGTACTTTGTATGGAAGGACAATGAGTTGCTCTTGAGTGGTCATGAGAAAACAAGGTTGTCCTAAACATGAAAAATGAGATTTCAGGCTATTTTCATGTACCTAGCCCTTCACCTGGGTGAAAATTTCCAGTTTCTTCTGGATGTTCTCAAAGTATCAACTACATACACTATACATACTGGCACTTATTTCATTACAACGAAATGTGTATTTCATTATAACAAAAGGCACATTTCTCATACGATTCAACATATGAGGAATGCTGTTTAAATAATATCTGTATGGAATCAGGAATTTTCAAGAGTGCATAGATAATCAGTTTAAAGATTAATTTGCATAGCAAATTCAATGCTGCTGTAGTGCTTTCCAAAAGATGTAATTTCATCATAATGCTAAGATAAATAGTTTTGAATGAAGGCAACATGAAGGATTTTACTCTTCTTCAGAAGAGCAAACCAATATTCTAAAACATTATCTTTCATTCTTGAGTATATAATCTATAATTCCTTAATCTAACATAAGTTATGTTGGGCTTCACGTTGTTTCATCTTATACTAGTTTCATGTTATCTGAAACTAAATTTGGTTTCACTTGGTTTCAACATATTTACCCAGGAATATCAAAAGCAAAACCTATTCTGTGTTTGGTTATTTTCTTTGTATGCTTGTCCTGACATTTTCCTCGTATATTCCAATATTTGCCTTCCTTTAAATCTTTTTCTATTTTCTACAGGTTAAACACCTAACAAAATTAATGCAACGACAAATACCCCAATTATATGGCAACAACATTCCACATGTTTCTTAGAGTTTTCTTTCATTCATCAAAACTGCAACCTTATTCTTAACCTTGCTAAAGTTGTAGTTTAGTCCCGACACGAATCTAATTGTGGAATATAACATACTTTCCTTTGGAATGATTCGTAGCACATTATACAGATACTATGAAAATATTGGGAAATGTTTTTACAACAATTTGCATCTATCAAAAAGGTTTAACTTTTTCATCATTTTCCACATGTGAAACATGGTGCTCAATGAGAATGTTACTGATGCACAGCTACCTGGCAACATTTGTTTTCATTTTTTCTGCCATTCTATGAATTCATATTCATATTCTGGCAAGGCAGTTAATTTTCATATGTTGGAAGTGGCAGTAATTCCCTTACAGAAGACAAGACAGCTGAGGTACCACTGAAAAATGATAAAGAGAGGACCCAGCATGTCATAAGATTAAGGCTAAAAGTGGCTAATGACTGATGACATAAATGCAATTTTGTGGGCTGTGTGACACATCCAATAAAGATAAATACTCTAAGGACTTGCTAAAACCTTATACTGAGAGTGATGAGAGTAATGTGGACTAAGAGATACCTCAAGCACTCTCACAAAGTCCATACAGAGCAAGTCCCATCTACACACATATGGTATGCATTTTACTAGGTAATCACAGATCCTGATCATACCCATTTTCAAATTTCCGGCCCATGTTTGAATAGGATGGTGCTTTCTAGTCATGTATAAATGTCATACATCAGCTGCAACTTTAATTAGCTAACAGGAAAATCCTCAAAGATCAATTTCCCAGAGATAACTATGGTAGGTGGATGTAGGTCAAGCTCCCAACCCTGGCCTTGTCCTGCTACTCAGTATAAACAGATGAAAGTTTGTGGGGATCATATGATAATGACAGCCTCTAATGATAATAGAAGATATCAGAATAGCTAGAACAGTGATTTTGGATATAACATTAAGAGAAGTATTGACCTTCTCAGCCTCCATGAGAAGGGAGTGAACTTAGTAAGGATCATACTCTGATGTCACTGGATGCCCTGGGTTTGAATGAATGCAACCTGCTCCTTGACTACTCCAGACGGATATTTACGCAAGCTAGGTGACTCGTCTGGATGGATATTTATGCAAACTGGGTGACTCATCTGGATGGATATTTACTCCACTATTCAAAGGCTGTGTGCCAAGTCTGGGTGGTGGCTGAGGTGGTAATGCATGAAAATTTCTCCTCACAGTCATTCTCCAGTAATGCATATGATAGAATAATGTATGAGATTTCTAAGAAGAAAACTGAGTGGCTTTTAGAAAGATTAAGAGGACTAGGCAGAAGATGCTTTTGAACTATTTGATGATGACCTATCTTCCAGCTTTCAATACAGTAATTCTATGGACAATGGCTTCCAGCATTGAAGTTTGACCAATCTGAGGCAGGAGAAGGAATTTCTAGCAAAAGCAGAAGTAATGCTGCAAATGCCCATCAGACCTGACAACACTGCATCCGACTGATGTGGCTAATAATTTCACAAAACCCTATAATTTTGCTGTTATGAAAAAAACATCAATGAATCACAGTTATTATGACAAAAAAAGACTTATACGATAAAACATAATAATATGTAAAAAAATTTCAGTGTTGGTAAAATAAAGGTAAGATAAAACAGCGCAGTGGCAACTCACTTGACACTCGCGCCTTACTCCTGCAATTCTTAGCTCGTTGTGCTGAAACAACTTAAAATTCATACAGATTAAGAGAGTGAGAGCAGTGAACAAAATATGCTTTTGGCATGAAATTTCTTTTTCAGTGTTATATGAATATCTTTGAAGCTGTAGTTAAACATAGTTTTAAACATCTTAAAAAACATGAATTTTGAGGGTCTGACAGGAAATCTCAGTTCATTGCTAAGTCTTGCACCAAGGTTTAATGCCTATGATAATCTGGTTTTGAAGGATGGAGGATGTGTAAATGGCCCATATTTCTTACCAATTTTGTTAATTTCACCCATCCTGGTAAGACACATTTTCTGCTCTGGCAAGCACTTGAGGAGTTATTATGTGATAGCATAGAAGACTATAAAGATTAGGAAATGTAGGGAGTGTGACACTCCTACAAATTAATAGAACCTATAAAATCCTCACCTCCCATCCCCTAGCAACCACTATTTACTTCAACTGTCATCTGCTACATCCTATAACTTGATGAAGTATGTGCACTGGAACACACATATGAGTTTGAATGACTGTGTTTATTAAAACAAACATGAATGCACACGACCACCAAGTAACTGGATGTATATAGGGTGAGGTTTTTCAAGGTTCTTGTAATTCATTTAAGTGATAATATTCCAGTTTACTAATACCACAGAAATAGCTTTGGAATGAGTGATTTTGTTTTGCAATGATACAACAGAGTTTAGAAAACAGAATAAGAGCGGAAGAGAATGATTTGGATCCCATTTTTTTAATCTACGACAACAATTATATCAATATGGGGAAGACTATGAAGATTAGAGAAAATGTGGGGTTAAGTAGTGTAAAAGTGGATAAAACACTTCCAGAAATTGGCAGAACCTGAGTGAAAGACAAATTATATCAACATTAATGCCACCTAGTAAAGAGTGTGTGCTGGAAGTAATTCTGTCTACCAAGATGTGTTTCTGTGAACATAAGAAGGGAGGACACTGCAAAAGGCCTATTGGCCCATGCAAGGCAGGTCCTGAGTCTGTCCACCCTACAACCAACCGGGTGATCCCATAAATGCATCCAACCTTCATTTAAAACTACCTATCCACCCTACAACCAACCGAGTGATCCCATAAATGCATCCAACCTTCATATAAAACTACCTAAAGACCTAGCTTCCACTACTTTACCTGGCAACTTATTCCATAAATCTACTACCCTATTCCCAAATCAATATTTACCCACATCCAACCTAAATCTAATTTTTTTCTAATTTAAATCCATTATTTCTTGTCCTATCTGGTGGTGCCATTCTAAGAGCTTTATTCATATTACCTTTATTACTGCCCTTAACCCATTTAAAATCTTTAATCATATCCTCTCTAGTCCTCTTCCTCTTAAGTGAGTGTAAATTCAGCCTTTTTAACCTTTCTTCATAAGTGAGATTTCTAATTCCAGGGATCATTTTTGTTATTAGCCTTTGTACTTTCTATAAACAATCTAAATCAACTGCATAGTATGGAGCCCAAAACTGTACCACATAATCCGTATGTGGTCTCACCAATGCAAGATAAAGTTGCAATAATACTCTAGGAGTTTTGTTGCTAACAGTCCTATTAATGAACCCTAACATCCTATTAGCCTTATAATGCAATTTAATACATTGTTGCCCAGGCTTAAGATCTTTCCTCACCAGTACTCCTAAATCCCTCACATTCTGTTTTACTGATAGCAATATTGTCTAGTTTGTAAATAGCATTCCTGTCTTTACCCACACTAAGTGTTCTGCATTTATACATACTGAATTCCATTTTCCATGTACCCACCCATTCTGATAATCTATTTAAGTCCCTTGCAAATTCACTGAATCTTCATCTGAGTTTATTATGGCCCCTATTTTTACTTAAGTCGCTGGTTATTCCCATATCCAAATCATTAATATATATGACAAACAAGAGCGGTCCCAAGACTGACCCAAGGAACACCACTGGCTACACTGCCCCAATCCAATACAACTCTGTTGATGCATACCCTCTGTTTTCTGCCAGTGAGCCATGTCCTAATCCAATTAAATACACAACCCTCGATACTGTGTGCCGCTATTTTTCTGAGAAGACGCTAATGAGGTACTCTGTCAAAAGCCTTACTGAAGTTTAAGATAAAATATCATAACTCTTACTCTGATCCACAGTTTCAAATACTTTATTAAAGAAGGAGAGAAGGTTACTGAGACATAACTTCCTTTTTATAAACCAATGATGTGAATCCCTAATAAGATCATGTTTCTCTAAGTGTTCCCATATTTTGTCCACTATAACAGATTCAAGAAATTTTCCCACAATAGATGTTAAGCTGATAGGATGATAATTAAAGGCAATGGATCTATCTCCTTTTTTAAAAATGGAAACCACATTTGCTGACCTCCATTGCTTAGGAACTATGCCTGATTCCAGAGAATGTTTAACATATTCAAAAGCAGAACACTTACTTCCTCCTTACATTCTTTCAAGACCCTCACATGAATACAATATGGCCCAGGACTCTCGTTTACTTTTAATAGTTCTATTTGTTTCATGATATCAAATTTATCTATTTTTATAGAATGTTTGTAGTCTCCTCCTGTGGAAATACTGATATGAAGTGATTATCTAA
Source organism: Panulirus argus (assembly GCA_038088735.1). NCBI lineage: Eukaryota > Metazoa > Arthropoda > Malacostraca > Decapoda > Palinuridae > Panulirus > Panulirus argus. The sequence continues at coordinate 5,141 of JAYMFT010041464.1, read as the reverse complement.
AACTTCACAAATTTCAGTCTCACTATCAACTAGTCTAACAGAATGCAATTTACAAGATCCATTTTCTTCCTAACCTTCGTTCTGTACATTTGAGAAAATCCCTTGGCATTGTTTTTTGCTTCATTAGCTACTTTAATTTCGCAATTTCTCTTAGTCTTCCTAATCTCTCATTTCACCATAATTTGTAATTTCTCTTAGTCTTCCTAATCTCTGGTTTCATCATTCTTTTAATTTGCATTAGCTGATCAGTAAACTGTGCTTCCCCCGTTTTACCTTGTTGTACAAGCCCTTCTTCTGCCCTATAAGGTGTTTTATTCTATTATTTAGCATTTTGGGTCATTATTGTTAGTACTGTATTGCCAAAATGGAATATTCAATTCTTGTCCCCTTTTCAATGTTACCAGGAACTTTTCTACGGAAACTTCCATGCCATTAATGATCTCCCCTGCCTCACCCACACTTGACCTGACACTACCGTTAAGCTGATCTGAGTCACCTGTGTGCCCTGACCCTCCACCACCTGTACTGCTTGGGCCTTTTGACCTCACTCTACCTTCATTTAGTCCCACCTAATCAACATATGCAAGGTATCTACGTAGCACATTTCATTCTCCTCCCTATTCATATCCTTCATTATACTGAATCTTATTTCATTGTGGTCACTATTATCTAACTGTCCTCCCACCTCAACTTCATCCATAAAGTTGTTTGCATTTGTCAGTAACAGATGTAAAATGTTATCACCCCTGGTCCCCTCGGAAATGTGCTGTGTTAGAAAGCAACCTTCGAATGTCTCCATAAAATCCTGACTCAACATCCGTATTATATTCTCAGTTAATTGCACTGGAGTCACCTACAATACTTACATTTTGATCACAAGCCTTCCTAATTTTGTCCCCTAAAATTTCCCCCTCAGACTATCTAATCTAGGGGGTCTGTATAATACTCCAAATAATCTTTCATTGTTTTCATCCATTTCAACCCAAATCGATTCTGTATTTTTTGTTACTTTAATGTCACTCCTGTTACAGCTTTTAATATTATCTCTAATATAAAGTGTTACCCCACCTCTCCTATCCTTCCTATCAGTTGTATAAAGTTTGTATCCATTAACAGAAAACTCTGACAACAGAACCCTGTCTTCTAATTTCATCCATGTTTCATTTAAACATACAATATCTATAGATTCAGTGCTAACTGTTGCCCTCAAATGATCCAACTTCTTTCTTAAACTTCTACAATTTGTTTATAAAGTCTTTTATAATTTCCTACATTACCTACCTTTCTTAGTGTCACTTCCTTGACTAGGCTTTTCTTGGAATTTATGTCCCTGACCCCTGACCCTTGTTCCTTGACCCAAACTATCTCATGAAAAACAACTAGCAAACTGAACAACTCCCATCCTAGACAAATGTCCCCATTCCCTAGCATACATAGAATCCCTGCCATAGGAGTTCCACTGGTCCAGGAAGGGAACTCCCCTCCCCTTGCCATATGACACCAACCTCGAGTTTTGGAAGCAACTGCACACAGCAAACAAAAACTAGATGCGAAAAAGACAAAAATAATAAAATTTTTTCAAATAACATTGAAAATATGGTAAATCGCAAAGATTTACATCCACTAATCCCACATTTTCTCTAAACTTCCCCACTATCAACTTTATTATAATGGAATGTAAATAAGTGATCCAAATCATCCTCAGCCAATCGTATTTTGTTCTTAACACAATCACTGCAACATAAAGTCACTCAATAGTCCAAAGCTATTTCTACAGTGGCAATAAACTAGAACTATATCACACTAGCATTTCACATTCTTTTACATTTATTTACCCCACATTTCTCTGAACTTCACAGCCCTCCCATTTACCGAATTCTTTTAACACAGAAAATAAATCAAGAAAGATTGTAATCATGCATTCTTGGCAATTTCTTGTCTCCATACAATACTGTATACCATCACTGAAAAAGAAAGTAATTGGTAGTAAAATTTCCGTTACAGTATCTAGAATGAGTCATATCTCTGGGAAATTTCTTTGACAATGGAGTGGAGCAGAGCTCTGTGACAGCCAAACTCACCCAACATGCCACATGAGGGAATCCCTAAGTAACCCAACATGCTACCATGTAAGGCCTACTTGAAATGCTTTAGTACACACTGAGCCTCGATGTGATGCACTTAAATGTTTTGCATGTAATTTGTACAACACATTTCATACATCATGACTCAAATTTCTATTCCTGATCTTTCAAACATTTATTTCCCTCTCTTTTTCAGATTCAAATGCTGAATGAAAGATAGTTTCAGAGATCAACAGTTGTCAGCTTTAACTATGCTGTGTGGATGGCACATACACCATTATAATACAGTGGTGTGTTTGTGAAAGTGTTATGAAATCTGTTAATCTAATGTACAAGTATTTGTGCTCCAGGTTTCTGTTTGTGTGCAATTTCAATTAAGCATCATAGGGTATAAGCTCAGAGCATTTCAAGCAACATAACAGGGACGCATTTCACAAGTGAATACGGGTTCATCAAGGGATTTCAGCAAGTGGGCTATATTTCTAGAGGTCCAACAAGGAACTTCTTGTAACCTTTTAAACTTTCAGCATTAAAGATCATGGTTTCACACATTACGTGTGACAGATTTTGGCATCACTTTTCTTGCAAGTGCCACACAAAAATTTGACTCAACCGTATTAACTAATCCGGAATTTCAAATCATCAGGTATTGTTGTACGGCTTTTGTTGTTTTGTTGGCGAGAACATCATCACACACAGGATTTCAAATTATCCAAATCTGATTTATGAGAGATTCATCTGTAGATTTGAGACAGGACTAAGCTACAACTTTATCAGAACCTTTCTTAAATGGTGTCCACTCATAGAAAGGGAATATATCAAAGCAAATAAACCAGTAAACTGTCCTCAGAGGCACTGACCTTCATGGTACCACCATCACCTAGTGCAAGGCAATCTTTGGATCCCTTGTTATAGATACTGACCTTGTAGACCTTCAGGTTAGACCTTGCTGGGTAACAGTTGTAAGCCATGGATACACTTTGCTCTTGACCTCTTTAGGCCTGACTAACTTCTTTCATGTCCCATATCCTTTAAACTTCTGTTTTTAACATGTGGTATAAGTAAGATGTATCGCACATTTTCGATCAAGTCCAACTGGCTTATTTTTCACCAAATGCTTTCCACAAATATATTGCTAAGCGACAAATAAGGCAATGCCCTCGCAACCATCAGTCCTATGTCTAGTATGAATTGTACCTGTGGGCCGCCATTGAGCTTCGGTTTCTTGGTCCCACAACACCCGGCGGACATGGCGGTGTATGGTGGGCGGCTCTTGGGTGGATGAGATGTGGCTGAGAGATGGTGGATGAGTTCAAAGGGATGGGTGAAGCAGATTCAGTCCTTCGCAAGAGTACCTCCTCTCTCTCAGCACAGCAAGAATCACTCACAGCTGATCCAGCCGCGTTCAACATTAGCAACATAAATATTGCACTTTTCTCGACTATCAGAGAGAAAATAACATCAGTATTGGACAGGCATAATTATGTGTTAAATCATATCAGTTATTTTGTAGTACTACGCTCATTTTATTAATCTACGAGATGAAAAAGGTTGAAAAATGCGCTCCGATACCTACGATACTGAACGCGGCCCCTTTGTCTCCGTCACCTTTCATTTTCATAGGAAAATAGGTCAGCTGGGCTGTACGCCTGCCATAAAGAAATCCTCTTACTTATATGGCCACTGTCAAGATAGATATATTCCCCAAGTCGAGATGAAACTGCTCAGTTATTCAAATGGCGGCTGGAAATAATACAATAATCAAAAACTGCCTCTGCAGTGTAAACAATTTTCTTTGACGGGGTTTGAAACTCATTCTCTCTTAGCGCCATTACAGGTGAACCTTAAGCATTTATTAGAACAATAAGGATATTTCCTTGCATTTCAAAGAACAAGGAAGAGACTTCCTTTAAAGGTATGAATAGAGCTTGAAAAACGTCACTCTATTCTATGAAGCCAAAAAGTATATTTATGGTGCGTCAGCTTGACTAATTCTAACGTCCTCTTGTTAATTTGGTCTTATTCTTTCCCAGACAATCGTGGATATTCTGTACAATGGCTACAAGCTCTTTGTATCATGGGTCTTTTGTGAGCACGATACAGAGTCTCTGTCTTTTGATTTAGGAACATGATTTTATGCCTTAAAGAATACCTATTATTTAATCCTTCTCTCTTGTATGGTTTAAGGGTTTACGAGTTGAGAGCCATCGCTGAGGCAGATGGTTTCAAGGTTAAGTTAAATGTGAGCTCAAATAATGTCTGAACAGGTGATATATTATGTATATTGGATTTCTAATTGAGTTTTCTGTCAGTGTTCGACACTTCTGATGTTCGTACTATGGACGCTTTGCGAACTAAGTATCAATTAAGAAACTGATTCAATTCTGAAATCTTATCAGTATGCCGTAAATGAGAACGCCCTTTACCAGAGGAATATCACGTAGATAATTCTTTAGCATCCCATGATGAGAGATAAGTGATAATGCGGAGGAATGCGATGATCAGGGGAAAAATGGGGTAAAATTAAATGAAAATTCTCTTAGAATGAACTGAATCTGGGAAAAAACCTCATCTAACTTTCTTTAGCATCTTATACATTTAATTTCGATGAGATTTAGAAATATATAAGTTATAATGCAATATCCATTTAGTTGCTGAGGACTTTGCTCGCTGACTGTGTTTGCCGTGTTCGCTGAGTGTGTTTACTCCTTCCTGCTGTATGCAATCAAAATGGCGAAAGGAAGATGAGGACAATTTATTGGCGTATTTCCAGACTAATACTGAAAACTGAGTAGTATGTTTTTGACGTCGTGGGTAATTTAGGTGTGGTATATTTAAGGTCTCTTAAGTTCTAGCAGAGTTTCACTTACTTTTACCGCACTTTTCCTCAGATTATCACAATGCTTTTCATTATCCATTATCAATTATTTATATGATGCACCACGTCTCTCTTTCCTGGTGTGAATAATTTCAGCTAAGTGCGGATTCCAGGGAATGCATTTCATTCAAATCTACGTTACATCTTATGTCCCGAACTGGAACTCCACCGCATATATA
>JAYMFT010041453.1:0-15593 GCA_038088735.1 Panulirus argus | reverse complement strand
TAAGCCTCAATTTACGGTTCTCTCTCTCTCTCTCTCTCTCTCTCTCTCTCTCTCTCTCTTTCGGGGGGGAGGGGAGTTTAAAAAAAAATGCTTAAAATTCAGAGTGAAGCGGAGGGATTTGAGTGTGTGTGTGTGTGTGTGCGTGTGTGTGTGTGTGTGTGTTTTCATACATTATTCAATAAGTGTATTCGCTGCCGAATCACCGTCATTTTTCATACATCGTGTACTGAATGGGGCGCCGCAGAGCGCGTGTTCAAGACATACGAAAAAAAAAAAAAAAAGCTCTACGTGTAGCACTATTCTGCGCCGAAGAGGAAGCCCGATATGCAAAACACGAAGGAGTTTTTACACATCAAAAACTATTCCGCCGTGGCAAACGCATAAGGGCGTGGTCTCCTGGCGGCGCTTAAAAATATTCCACGCGCGTTTAAAATTCTCCACGCGCGTTTAAAATTCTTCCACGCGCGTTTAAAAATTCTTCCACGCGCGTTTAAAATTCTCCACGCGCGTTTAAAATTCTTCCACGGGCGTTTGAAATTCTTCCACGCGCGTTTAAAATTCTTTCACGCGCGCAGTTGCCGGACCATCCCGGGGAGCTCTTCTGTCCACTTGTATCACGCGATTCTTTTTTTTACTAAGCTCACGAGAAGAAAAGGGTCATAATATGTTCGCAAGGGGGCACCGGCCGTGGGCGTTATTCCTCGCTACCGCCTCCACTCACCATACGCCGAGGAAAAACGCCACACAGCATCACTTCTCGCTACGCCCACACACACACACACACACATCACCATGCCAACCCATCACTATATAAATCACGCCCGTATTATCAAACCTACGTCAAAAAATATGACACAGAATAGCCACTGTCTACAGGACACCAGCACAAAGACGCTGTCTTCAGACCGCACAAGTACGCAACAGACGCGGCCCACAGACCACCAGCACAGAACAGACAGACGCGGCCCACAGACCACCAGCACAGAACAGACACACGCGACCCACAGACCACCAGCACAAAAAATTAGAAATAACTGCCTAAAAACTGCCACCACAGTACACAACACAGACGGACCTCAGGTTCAGGAAGCTGGATATATAAAAAATAAAGCTATGAATCTTTCATCGACTGCTGAGTGGGGGAATGAGTTTCTGGGTTGTGAAAAAAAATGTATGAGGGGTTCGTTGGAGTGTTGATCCGGGTGTTTTGGGAGTTAAAGGCTTTGGGAGAGAGTGGGGGGGGAAGTTCGTTGGAGTTCTAGGAGGAGTCGACTGGAGGGATGAGTTCTGCGAGACGAAGGTTTTGGGAGGGGTGTCTTGGAGTCTTTGGGAGGGCTCACTGGAGGAAGAGGGAGGGGGGGGGAGGGTTCTGGAAGTTGAAGGCTTTTGGAGGGACCTGTTGGAGGGTTCTAGGGAGTGCAAAGAGAAAAGCTAGGAAAAGAGAGACGAATAAATAAGAGAGATAAGCAAGAGAACCCGAAAGTCTCCTCAAATCCATCTGTACCATCTTCAGACTCTATTGTAACAGACTCTGAGGGTAAACAGCCGATGGAGAGAACCCTCCAGATGACGTCTCCGAGTTCAGAGACCCAAGTTCCGAGTGGGCGCTACGTACGCACCAGCAATTCAACTGTCAGTACCCACACACAGCTTCCAGTCTGATGTGGGGCTCCCTCTCTGTATGACTACACGAGTTGCTCTCTCTAACTTCACAAAGGTAACATCATCACCAATAAGAATGTATCATGCCCTACATGCAGTGGACTAAGCCTTAACATCACCACTGATGAGTAGGTATTATGCCCTATACACAGTGGTATAACAAGCCTTTAACATAATAACCAATATGTATTACGTCCCATCTACAGCGGAATAAGTCTTGAACCTTAATGATCATCACCAACAAGAGGGTATCATGCCCTAAACATACCAACCCACTTGCGCATTATTCCGCCTGCAGGCGCCTGATGCTTCCTTTTTTTAGAATCGAGAAAAACAAAGACCATTTTCACCACTTTCCCCTCACCAAATACTTCCCAAAAACTTTCCTCCTTCATGAGGAGTTCCCAAGGGGGGGCTGGTGAGGTGCCGCGAGCCGCGAACCTCATACAAAAACACAAACACAAGAAGATCTTCGCCGGGAGGTCTTTACCGCGGCTGTCACACCGAGCCGACGCTGAAGAAGAAGAAGAAGACCACGTAATCGAGGAAGGAAAAAAACAGAGAGGGCGATATAAGCCCTGGCATGGGATTTGAAGGAGGTCCTCCTCCTCCTCCTCCTCCCACTGGATATTATCATACTCCCAGTAAACACCTGCAACACCACGGGAAAAAATAATCATAATCTGCAATACCGCGCGACACACACACACACACACACACACACACACACACACACACACCATCATCGCCGGGGTGAATGGCAGGCAGGAAAAACTGCAACACAATATACAGTAAACGATGGTGGGTGGTTACAGGGGAGGTTATCACACACCGTCGTGGTTAACGACGGGTTGAAATGAGAGCCACAGTGTTCTCTTAAACCCTCCCCACCCTTGAGCACGACAAGGATCGGGTTAAAGGCCCGAGGCCATCATAACCAAGGGCCGTGCCGACGCGTCGCCCCGTGCTTAGGAGGCGACGAGAGAGCTTTTCCTCGACGACTCAGTTCCTGTTGCTCGTTCGCTAAGGCGAAGAGAGAGAGAGAGGCGAGCACGCAAAAGAAAAGAGAGAGAGAGAAGTGTATAGGGCATTTACATACGTATGTGTGTGTGTGTGTGTCATGGAAGACGAGAGAATACGACCTCCCCCCCCCACACATACACACACACGACCTCGTCCGTGACCGAGAACCCACCTCACACCTACCCATCCCGCGCCTCTCGCTTTGGAGGGAGTTTCCCTCCCGTCCGTTTCCTTCCCTGATGATCTCGGCAGCGGCTCCCGGCAGACGTTGGCCGTGGAACTGTCGGTCTTTTGCTGCTGCAAGCGAATGCATTCTCGCCAACTGCCTTCCCTGTTGAAGCGACAGATACGTCATTTACTCTCTCTCTCTCTCTCTCTCTCTCTCTCTCCCTATGACACACGCTTTCCTGGATATGTAAACATACAAAAAAAAAAAAAGGAGTAATCTGTACACAAGTTTGTATTCCGGCGTCTGGACAAAACAGAGCTCACCGACGCTAAAAGACGGACATGAAGGCTCAGAGTCTTGTGCTTCTGCTGGGGGACAGACGTCTCTGTCGCCTCCACGAGAATATATGTAAAAGTTCTGATGGCCGTAACACCTCCTCCTCCTGTATTATGCACGGGCCGCCCAGGATTGGGGCTGCGACACAGAGCCTTCGTGAGGATCCGCCCTCCCCCCTCCTCTCTCTGTCTGTTCGTTGTTCTTCGTATTTGTTCTCGTCGTTTGAGCTCCATGCGCTAAATACTAGTATGATCTGTAGAAACATGATGTTTACACACACACACACACACGCACACATACACACACACACACACACACACACACACACGCACACGCTACGTAGGAAAAGCGACAAAAATCCTGTCATCTGTCGATCCGAAATATTACCGACTCGATAGTCCGGACTGTCTGTTGACGTACCGCAGTGGAGAGTCCGGCTGGTACATAACCTAACCACAACAGCAGATGCCAGGAGGACGGCAAGGGGAAGGGCGGGCTGGACGAACACGTACGTAAAAGAAAAAGCTATTTGAGACAATCATAAAATATATAGAAAAAAAAAATACCACAAAGTATATAATGTGATAAAGTATGTAACAAAGTCTTTTTCCCACAACAGAGGCATTCCCTTCCAAAATAATCTAAATACAGTTTTATGGGCAAAATGTTGCAGCTGTGTGTGCGATGGGGGGGGGGGGAAAGCTTTCATCTGCCGGAAGAAAATTCGGATGTAATGAAACATATGCGACTGCGTTGGCGTGGGACTTACAGCGTGGAATGGAAGAAGTAATTTGGCGGTGTTGTGAAAATATTTGCTTGGGGTTTTGTGGCCGGGATATTGTTATTGGCCTGGCTCCCGTGGTGGTGGTGGCTGACGAGGGAGGAGGGGGGTCTGTCTGGTGTGGCACCTCCTGCCGATTCCTGGGGTGCCTATGACCATGTGGCCATTGACTTTTGAACGCTAGATTGCACCGAGAAGACGCTCCGACAACAACAAACCCTTGTTATGTCTCCTAAAAGAATGGCAGAACAGCATTGCTCAGTGGTATAACCACTCACATCCTCGTTTTTTACTCTTCATATCTCTAATACTGCCAGCACTAACCTTCGGGCTCACCACTAGCATATTACCCCGAAAGTGTATCACCCCCAGCAGCGAGCAATTTTCATTCTGCCAAGGATGTGGACGAATGATTATTGGCAATTGTGTATGAGGGTTAGTCATCGTGCGTCTGTCAACTTCTTCAGCTCTATACAGACGGTGACAGGACGACCTCTTTATAGTATAGATAACGTAATATGTCATGTACAGGTCAGAGAGTTCAGGACAACAGATATAAAAGCATAGGAAAACAATAGAAAAAAATAGTTCATGTATGAAAGCTTCAGAACCGTTGAAACAATAATTTTTGATAAAGAAAAAGAATTTCAAGCAGTGAAGACACAAAAGTTCTTGAAATCATTTCATATCGATAATAATGAAATGAAAATACGTATATATAACATATACCACTTTATGAAGAAATAATGAAACCCAATTCACCGTTATATAAGCAATAGAAATAACTTTAGTGATAAAAAGATTAATAAAAGTGATAATTCACATCTGTATTTGAACGGTATATACCTAAGGACAGGGAAAGGGGGTGGGGGGGGGAGGGGGGGAGAAGTGGCATATAGACCTAGTCCCTGGTTTAAGTGATTAACATTTAAAGAGTAATTCAAACCATTCGATTTAATCCAAAGCAAAACCTGAGGTGATGGACCCTCCCAAAACAAAACCAACCATCCTGGTAGACCAGAGACAATCCTCAGGTCGCATAAGCCTCAGGTCATATTAGCCTCAGGCACCATAAGTCTCAGGTCACAAAAGCCTCACGTACCATAAGCCTCAAGTCGTGGAAAATACCATCTTGGTCCGTACAAGAAAAGGAAAATAATAACCCGGCGCTTAGAACGAACTCCCTGGGGTCGTGTCATTGACAGGTCACGTTCGTAAAAGTCCCGGGCTACGTCAAGGAGACAAGAGGAGGGAGTGGTCAGGTCAGGAGGTCAAGAGGGTGGGTGGGCGGGTGGCTGGCTTCCACTCCCCCCCCCCTCCCCTTCCTTCTTGCCGCCCCCTCCTGCGGGTGATATAAGACCCCGCTCATGGAGACAGATGGGAGGGCAGGAGATAGAGACAGACGGAAGCAGTGTGATGCCGACCTCAACAAATGACCCACCCCCAAGAGATGCTCTCTCCCCTGATGGCGGTGGGCCCGGGTCCTCGCCAGATTACTCCCCTCCGTGAGGCTCGTGGGTGAGAGAGAGAGAGAGAGAGAGAGAGAGAGAGAGAGAGAGAGAGAAAAGCTTAATACAGGAGAGGAAGGGTCTGGGGAGAGGAATGAGGACATAAAGGTAATCACTTATCTCCGGGAACCAATTATAAAGTTAGGTCAGGCTGGGGGAGACGAGGGGTGGTCAGCCTCGCAGCTTGTCAAGGGGCTGATCCCCTCTCTGCCCAGGATGAATAACATTCGCGAGAACAATTTTCGGGAAAAGACCTTTGCCGTCCTCTCCTCTCCGCTCCTCTCTCTCTCTCTCTCTCCATCCCCATTAGGAATATCGCTGAAGAGAATATTACAGTACAGACGTAAGGGAATCCTTACCGCGTGTCGGGGATACCGGAGCAAGACAAACGCAAGCCACACCAAGACGACACATCACAATACAGTATTAAAAAAAATATTCATTACACTTACGTCTTGAATCCAAGATTCCCTGCAGTCACAGCAGGAGGAATACTCCCACTCGTTGGCCATGGCCCAGGAGATGCAACCTTCTACTGCTACTACTGCTGCTGTGCTGACACCAACGGAACCGTGAATGGTCGCTTGTGTCTGGGTTAAACTGCTGTCGTCGACATCTCCAGTTGCGAAGGCAGCTGGCTGGGGTTGTTGCAGACACAACAAGGGGTGGATAGTACCAGCTGCCAGATGGTTTCGAAGGGGAACAGGTCGTTGTCTCTTGAGGAAAACACTGTCCTCAACACGACCTGTCCTATACCGTAATTTTCCGGCGCTAACTAATCTTACCGCGTTGCCACGTCTCATGCACAAGCATAAATAAACGGTATCTGAATTCCACTCTACTGACAAACGTAAAACAATATACATCACATTGACCTTAAGACCATCGTAATATAATCTTATTCCCAAATTAAGTTTTACTTGATATTCTCCCACGCTCTGGATGACGATTCGGGATGTCTCGAACCAATGAACGGTGCCTCAGAACCGTGTGTGTTCGAGGAAGTGAACGGATACAAGCCACATGGGCTTCCTATTAAATAACATTTCATGAGGTCAGAGTCCAAAGAAACATCTTGCAAGTGACAAAAATTTGAGACTTTCTTCTCTCAAAAGTGCGGTTTACTTTACTGTGATTCTAAATTCACATAAGAGGTTCACTAAGTGTATTCCACAAACATATATACCCTTGAGGGGATAAATATTCGTATTCTAAATAATGCGTTATATTCAGACTGAGAATCTGAGATTTAGTTTGTTATATGAAGCAGAACAGGTAACTGTAAGATTCATACTGTTAAGGCTACTGTGGGGGGTTCATTTTGTTCTTTGAAACGAAACAGGTTCGTTCGGTGTGCCGGCGAGTCTCGGAACAGATCTTCGAGCACAAAATCTGGCAGTCCTCTCACAGTCCTCTGTATCATACCCTCCCTGCGTAAAAAAAAATTGATGGGTAAAACAATTCGACTGATTTCATGTGCAATCTATTTTCAAGTCTGCAGTGATCCTCTCAACTCCACTCTGATCTTCCCCCCCAACCCCATCCCATATAAAAAAGGGAGAGAGAAAAGGAAAAGATAAAAGAAAAAATAGTTTTGTAGTCTAATATAGCTTTAAGAAAAATTATTTTGCATCTGTGGATGCTAATATGCTCGTGTGTGACTGGATGTCACGGATAATATAAGCAACTCTCCTCGGCCAATCAGCGCCTCCACTAGGAGAGGAAACATCGGCAGGTTTACCCATAACGCTTTACTGTCACACGAGGGTTGCCAGGTGCCTCCACAGGCCATCACAATGTGTCTCGTTATTTTTTTCCGCAGCTGTTAATATATATATATTTTTTTTTTCACACGAGCAAAACAGGATATAAAAACAATCAGAAACTTTCCAAATTCGTTTGCTAAAAATAAAAAAAAAAAAAAAAAAATATATATATATATATATATATATATATATACTACGAAATATGTTATTACAAGGGCAAAAATACGAGAAAAAATGGAAAAAAATGTTTGTTAGTCTCTCTCTCAGAAACAGACCCTTCCAAACTTCGACTCCAGCGGCCCACAGTGGGCAGGCAACAGCCACCACCATCCTGTTACTCTTTTAAGACGTTCTCTATGCCTTACGTTCCAACGAGGTTGGTTAGAGAACTGGAAAGGTTCTTCCCCAGAGTGATCATGATGACGTTATACAAAACAGAACAGGCATTTTCTTCGTCGTAGAGACGTAAACAGGAAGTGACAGATTCGTGGTGCGTGTCCCGTACGCGACCCTATTTCTGACGTGATTTCGTGGCCCTATTTCTGACGTGATTTCGTGAGCCTATTCCTGACCCGATTCGAAACTTGGAGAAATTACGAGCCTCCTTTGTTGACCTTCCTCTGTGGCCGAGGGAGTCCGGGTTCCCTGCTTCGACCCTGATGCATTTCCTCCTGTGATCAATACCACACGGATGTATAACACTACGCTGTTCTTCTACAGGATTGGGGGGGAAAAAGTACAAGAACCAAGACAAACGGTGCTTGTGTGGCGTCTCCTTTGCCGTCTCGGCAGACGGCTACACTCAGTAGTGAAGCTTCGTTACCCACATCGACGGGGCATGACTTATACCGCCCAACGAGCAATCTGGTTGATTCAGGGCGTCAGAGGTGATTTACCACCGCGGCTGGGCGAAAAGGGGGACTGCACGTCGCAGGCTAGCCGGACTACTATATTTAGCCCTGGGCGTTCGACCAGGTCTCTGGACGAACCACACCACCATCCGCGGACACTGAAAGGGCGCCATCCCCCGCCCCTCCCTCCCTCCCACATTGACTTACCTGTTGACGAGCTAGCCAGAGAGAACCCTCGGCGCTGGTTGGTATTGGCGGAGAGAGAAACCTTCCCTCTGGCGAGCGAAGAAGACTGTAAGAGAGAGAGAGAGAGAGAGAGCTGGAGCCGTGTTCGGAAAACTCAAGGCTGGAGTCAGTCAGTTCACCTAGCACAGTCTGTCTACACCAAGTCAGTCCAGACGGAGGAGCCTGACATGACTCGCACATGACCTTCAAGGAACAACACTGGGGAAAAAAAAAGAAAGAAAGAGAGAAAAGAGAGAAAATTCCCCTACGCGTTGTTCATGCCATTTTAGCGATTCGCCCCATTTACGTCCCGCGTTTCTAAATCTGGGTTTCGTTTTGGACCCCCGGCAATGCCCTGAGGACGATCCAAAAAAGGACCACAGGGAGTGAGAAGGGAGCAGCAATGAGGCCACAGACCTCAACCCAGTCCCTCATGAAACCGCGCAGCGAGATGAAAAAAAAAAAAGGAAAGGAGAATTATGAGGGACGAAAACTCACACTCTCCTTGGGGGGGAAAAAAAAAAGTATAGGGATTTGCGATGACTTTAATTGCAAAACGAGGATCAAGTTGGGAAACGTACTGAGAAAAATACGAGTAATGGCGAAATGCGAGACAATGAACAGGAAGAGAAGACGCAGAGTTATCATTTGAGTCATGAGAAAAAGTGTGAGAGTCCATTACTCGGTTAGACGATAATGGGGGATAAAGCACAGAAAATAAAGTAGAGTAAAGATGAGTATGTAAATAAAGTAAGGGAGAATAGAGAATGGAAGGAAAACAACACTGGAACGAAGCAATTCACCGCGAACTCTGGCAGCAATACACCTAACTTGATCTATGCGTCTGTATACCTCCTGCTCTTGGGTTCATCTGAACACGCAACATAAGCGGTTACCTGGGCGACCCGCCTGAGCAGCACGGAAGACCCCAAGCATTTTGGCAGCGACATGTACACGGTTAACCAGAGCGATTGGCTTGATAACATATTCCGCCTGAACGATGATTCGTCTATCAGTTACCTCCCGCTTTGCACTTGTAAAGCAATCTAAAACCCGGACGTTTCGCATGAGTTAAAACCGAACAACGCTGATAATTCCGATGATCGTGCGGGGGAGAGGGGGGAAGGCCAAATATTATATGAGGAGGATCCGGAATGATTGCAATTAATACCAGCTGGATGGAGAGAGAGAGAGAGAGAGAGAGACCCATGAAGCCGTCCGGGGTTGACTACGGTCGGCCAGGCGCGCTTCAGGGAAATCGCTAATTAGTACGGAAATCACCAGGCAAGATTGCTTGCAACAACCTGACGACAGAGCGACGTTCGTCTGAATGCGCGAGGGAGGGCAAAATGGCACACGGCTGGCTTGGCAAGACATGGTAGCCGGGCAGCCTATCGCCAAATACGCCACTCACCGCTTAAGCGGAAGAAGGGCAGCTTACGGAGAAAGAGAGAATGAGAGAAAGAGGCACAGACTTGGACGCACTGCGCTTTCTGCCTCGCACGCGCGAATTGGTCACACGCGCACGTCAGAGTTCGACTTCGCTACTGAGCTGCTCTACGTATAGGATTAAAGTGATGAAAACTTGCCACTCTCTGCCGGGGGGGAGGTCGTACAGTTGTTTTCGAAGCCGCTTATTGTACAGAAGTCGACTAGGCTTCTTAACATACACGTAGCTACTCCTTCCTTGATCACTACAGATCAGCGGTCGTGGGTAATTTTCAAGGGGATTCCTCAGCCAGAATATTTGTCTCACGCCCCTCGAGACAGCCTTGCGCTTAGAACACTCAACTGTTCTGACAGCGAGAGCGCCAGCCAGCTGAGTGGAATCCTGTAGGGGATAACGACGAGAGATGGAATCCTGTAGGGGATAACGACGAGAGATGGCGCGGCGGTGCTGAGGGAGGAAGAGAGAGCGCGAGGCTGACTTCAAGTACTGAAGAGGATACTCCCTTTCTCCTCCTTGCGGCTCGCCATATAATGTTAAGCATTTGCTCTCACGTATGAAGAGGTGATGACACGTTTCAAAGAGAGATGAGAAACACAATGGCGTGTTCCCAAGTCGACTATTCCGATCTCAGGTCTAGAGTAAAGGGGCTGGATGTAAGCTGGGACTGGACCGACACAGAGGAAGGCTACACGTTTTCCCAAGACGCAAAACTATTCCTCTCGGTTCCAGCGCCTGAGGACAGAGTTGCAGCATTAGCTCCGACCACGGAGCTCTCTTTGACCTGGGAGGAGAACGCTGCCAGCCGAGCTCGGGGTAATGTACACAACCATGCCAAGCGATGCCATCCGGCGTCCCGCTAATAACAGGAAGTGTTCGGATCTTGATTAGTTCTAATAGGTCGCCCGGAGGAACAGTCTACATCTCTGAACCCCCCCTTCCCCCTCCCCTCCCCCACTTGCCTATCGACTGTGGTGGTGGTGGTGGCGGAGCTGCACGTGTGTAATAATCTATTGCCTATTCCTTGCATTGGTTTCCTCTAGATGACATTTCCTGGATGAATGATGAAACGTACCATTCACCTCAAGGCAAATACTTACGTGCTTATACAGTATATAGTCTCTAGCGTGGAATAATTCAAGTGTAACGCGCACACACCTGAACAGTTTACCTAAGCTATTTCACGTCTGCGGTTTACACGAACTGGTTAATCTGGGCAGTTTACCTGAACAATTAAACTCAGCAACAGTCAACCGCAGTAGTTCACCCTGGCAGGCTTACTTGAGCAATTCGGTTGAGAAGTTAAACTAGTCAGGTCCTCTGGCCAGTTCGCCCGGTTAGTAAACATGGCGCGTTTCAGGTGAACATATCACCCCAGGCTGTTTACTCAAGCAGTTTACTCGGTGGGACAGTTCACCCGAGTAGTTCCCAGAGAGGAAAGACGACTTGCAGACACATTATCATTCCAACAGGCGGAGGGAAAGACGGGACAGCAAAGATGATTAAGTCAGCTTTCCCTCTACAGAAAAGCGCAGGCAATCGTGATATGGCCTTCCGCTGAGGCCGACAGCCCTCGAGTATTATAACCTGTGGCTTCGAGGATTAGCCAACAACACATAATCGTCCCCCACAACTCTACAGCTTCATCCTCAGCTAAGGCCAAGGTGTTGGAGGTTCGAGAGAAACACTGCCATTTTGTCAGACCAACTATTAAGGCCTTGAGATTCAACGTGAATTGCTGCAACGGTTTAAACCTGGGCGTACAGGTCTCTGCTTGAGTGACGTACATATATAAGCTGTCTTTTTCCTCCTAAAGAACGACGTGCCATCTGAACGGCTCTCGCGTGGCCACCGGTAAGGAACGGCTGGTTTACCACACACACACACACACACACACACACACACACACACACACACACACACACAAATGATGTACTGGCCTTTACAAGGGGTCATTACAATTCTTAGTGGGGGTGTGGTGCATCCACTAACTTGTACAGGGAGGGAGGGAGGTGGGTGGGGTGTGTGTTGGACAGCCACACAGTGGGTTGTAACCAACTGAATCCCGAAATGTCTTGGGCCGAGAGCAGACGACCAGTGGCGGTCTAGCCAGCAATTTCCGCTCGAGTTCTGAAGTTGTTTCTCCCTCCTTCAGTCTCCCTCCCTTCCTCCCTCAGTCTCCCTCCTTCTCCTGGGAGCCATGCTCAGGGGTCGGCTAGGGAGGGACCCACAGCTGAATATATTCCGCGCAGGGAGCTACCCTCTCCTAGGGGTCGGCTAGGACCAAGAATGAATATCCGGTCCTTAAGGAGCCATTGCTCTCCTTGGATGAGTCGGCTCGGGCCTGGGAGCCACCCGCCCCACGATGTCCTTCAGATACCGACCGACCTATATATATGTCTGGAAGGAGCCCCAGTGCCGTACGTCTCAAAAGGGTCGAATCTTTGTCCTCGAGTCGCGTGTTCCCCTCCTTCCTCCCGCGGCCTTGGCGCTCACACTTACTAACGAGTCGATCGACGCCCCAGAACACACTGCCTCTTCGGCAAAGTCAGGCTGAACAGAAACGACTGCAGGTATTTCACTTCTGCCAATTCTTATACCATGTACACCCACTCCTTCTGGGCACCTTGAGCAACCCACTCACCCCATACGGTCTCCCACGTCCCCTTGTCTCCCCACCGCCTCCCTCCCCCATTATCCTTTATATAAGTGTGGTGGGCCAGGGATGTCAAAGGGGAGGAGGAGCCACCCCTGATGACTGAAGGGCTCCTCCTCTAGTTGTGAGCCGTTGCGGCTCCGTGTTTTTAGTAATATTATTCTTGAAAGCATTCGCCATCACTCTCAGTACAATCAATGGAATATAGTGTAAGCAGAGAGAGTAACTACCTACCTATGAGGTCCTACGACGAGGTTCTGCCATAACGGCAGGGCCAGCGCGTAGCGCTCACCGCAAGTAACTCGCCTGATGAATAAGACCGTTCTTTCTCAGCTGTACTTCGGCACTACATACATAGTCATCTACTCTTGGATCATCTGAGACTGATTTCGACAGCGCGTCAAAGTATTCTTTTGAATGTTTCCGTAGCTGTGGTCTTCGTTTCTCGCCGTAATATACCGAATAGTCGCTCTGGATCCCTGGTTAAAAGAGAGAGAGAGAGAGAGAGAGAGAGAGAGAGAGAAACACAAACAGATAAGCCAACAGCTTGAAAGCACCGAGTGAAAAAAAAAAGAAAAAAGAGACAAACAGATGCACAGACGGGAGTAAACAGACAAGACGGATCGGACAGACAGAGCGAGCCGAGGGCATTGCTCTGTTGGGTTAGGTTTACGGTGGCAAGCAAGCAAGGGATCGGACGGAGCACTGGCGTAACAGCGTTAGCCAATGCGCACCGCACATGATGCTACCCATTTCCACAGAACTGGAACACGTCAATACGCACATATATATATATATATATGATGTCAATCACTTCCACAGGTTTGAAACACATCTAACCGTCCGGCTGCGCCCACCGGACCGAGAGATTATAACAACCCAACCAGTCAGCCTCAATCAGCTTTACGTGAACAGATGGGACGATATTTCGTACGAATGTCTTTCCTTCCATGAACAAGCATCTGTGGGGGTTTGGGGGGGTAGGGGGTAGGGGGGGAAGGACGAATACTGATCGATGAGCAGGTACAAAAAAGAAAAAAAACAAAAGAAATTAACTCGGAGGTCCAACGGGGCGAAAACAAGAATTTGAAAGTGAAACAGGTTAGCCAGGAAGTCTTAGGAGTGGCTGGACTTGTGTGTGTGTGTGTGTGTGTGTGTGTGTGTGTGTGTGTGTGTGTGTGTGTGTGTGTGTGTTTGGGGGAAGACCTCAGAGTGGGGACGGCTCAGTCAGGACAAGAGAAGCCTCCAGTGTGGGGTTGGGGGGGTAGGGGAAGGTGGCGTTAGATGACACGGTGAAGGTCTGGCTTTCCAGGAAAACTGAAGAAGAAGAAGAAGAAGAAGAGGAAGAGGGCTTCCAGGTAAGACCGGCATAGACGACAGGCAGAATGGGGCTCTTTCGGTAAGACGCCACCCCAGCCTACCCATCCCCCCCCTTTTTTTTTTTTCCTTTATCTCAAGTGATATCAGATATACACTCTCCGGGTCAGAGAGAGACTCTCCTGGACGGAGGACTCTGCTTCTTGCAGACGCCCGGGGTGGGACTCTCTCTCTCCACCACCACCCGTCACCCACCCCACGACCACTCCAATTAACGTAAGGTGAGTTCCTCCCCGGTGCGTGGGGGTGACTACGGGTAAGATGCTACCGGGTAGGTACTGGGGTGCTATGGGGAGGCGAGGAGGTTCGGCTTCGCTGACAACCCCCCCCCTCGGTTGACGAAGAACTCCTCCCAAGACGACACCAACGGGGGAGACAACAGACTGCTCCAAATACCGTCCTCGCAGTAGGACGGGTGGTAGTAGTATAATAGCCTGTCTCCCATTTGACAAGGAGGGGAAGGGAGGGAAGGGAGAGTGTATGTTCGAGTACATGGACCTCCCAAAGTCACATCGGGGGGGAAGAACTCCAGAACACCCCCCCACGTTCCAGCTGTGGGGAGAGAGAGAGAGAGAGAGAGAGAGAGAGAGAGAGAGAGAGAGAGAGAGAGAGAGAGAGACTGTCCCTTGACTATTCTCCCCAACGGCTAGCCACCAGGATATAGCCCCCATTAGTTTCCAGGCGGCGCTGGGTCACTACCACGCCCTCAGAGTAATACAGGAGGACCTCGTAAGATGACGGAGGACTTATCACACACACACACACACACACGGCCAAGTAAACCAGCGGCGCGATCCGTCTCCCGTCCGCTCGGTGCGCGCGCTAAAGAGACCTTTTATCTCGATCGTTTCCTTTTCATCCCAGAGGCAACGGCAGAGCGTGGTTCCCGCGCGGGCCTGTTTTTCCTACGGGCAGATCGCTCCCACGGCGTCACTCGTAGTGATAACGGGAGGACGGCATATGTACACACACACACACGCTCCGCGTTTCTTCTGGAGTCGGGGCGGAGGGTTTGGCCTCCACGATCTTATGACTGGGTAATGTGAAACTTACCCTCCTCCCCTCCCGCTGTTATCTCTCTCAAGCACCTCTTTCTTTTTCTTCTTCTTCCTCCTCCTCCTCCTGCGCAGATCGTCGCCTCCTTCCCTCCTCCTCCTCCTCCTCTTCCTCCTCCTCCTCTTCCTCCTCCTCTTCGACACCCGGGGATTCTCTCCCATCCACACGTTAAAGACGCAGTTGGACTCTTCTTAGTGCCCCTCTTTCTTCAACTGTGCTCTCGCGGGGGGAAGGTATAAAATGATCCCCCCCTCTCTCTGAGTTACGACCGTACGCGGTCGTGATGGGTGAAATTAGGGGGCCCCCGCGGGGCCATGAAACCTCATGACAGGGATAACTAGGATAACCATGAATCACGAAGCCCCCCACAAGGGGTCAGTGTGAGTGAGATCTGAGAGAGGGGGAGTGAGTGGGTGGGTTGGCGGGTCAAGAAATTGTAACCGAGACGGAAATTCGTTCCACAATTATCTTTTCCCCCCCCCCCCTTTTTTTTTTTCCCCAGCCATCACTGTTGGACCTTCGACTCAAAAAGTAAAGAAAAAATACACAGTAAACAAATCTCTGTCGTTCTGTAAAACAACGAATCAATCCTGGCTCTACCTCGACTACGGGGGAGTGTCGTCTTTTACAAGTGCGACTGTAATATTACAGTCATTTTGTACAATAAATTATCTGGGGTGGAAAACACACACACACACACACACACACACATATATATATATATATATATATATAT
>JAYMFT010041442.1:0-15593 GCA_038088735.1 Panulirus argus | reverse complement strand
CCCCGCGCCGGCGAGGTAGCGCCAGGAGACAGATGAAATGGCCACATTCGCTCACACTCAGTCTCTAGCTGTCATGTATTTAAATTTCTAAAAAGGGAAACAGATATATATATATATATATATATATGGAAGGAAATTATTACTATATATGGAAGGGAATTATTACTATATATGGAAGGGAATTATTACAACAAATGGAAGGGAATTACTACAACGTATGGAAGGAAATTATTACAACATGTAGAAGGAAGGAAGGAAGTATTACAACATATGTAAGTGAATTATCATTATATATTAAAGTGAATTATTACCACATAAATATGAGAATTATTACTATGTATGGAAGGGATTTATCACTACATATGGAAGGGAATCATTACCACATATGGAAAGTAATTATTACCACATATGGGAGGTAAATATCACTACATATGGAGGGGAATTATTACCACATATGGAAAGGAATTTTTACTATGTAAGGAAGGGAATTATTACTAAATATGAAAGGAAATAATTACTAAATATGGAAGGGAATTATTACCAGATATGGAAGGGAATTCTTTCTACATATTGAAGGAAAGTATTACTACATATGGAAAGGAATTATTACTATATTGAAGGGAGTTGCTGCTACATATGGATGGAAATTTTACTACATATGGAAAGGAATTATTACTACATTGGGAAGGAAATGATTACTAAATATGGAAAGTAATTATTACTACACAGGGAAGGGAATTATAACCACATGTGGAAGGTAATTATCACTTCATATGAAGGGAATTATTTCCATATGGAGGAGTATTGTTACTACATATGGAAGGGAATTTTCATTTTATATTAAGGGAATTATTACTACATATGGATGGGTTTAATTACTATATATGGAAGATATTATTACTACATATGCAATGGAATTATTACTACATATGTAAGGGAATTATTACTACATATGAAATTGAATTATTTATACATATGGATGGGATTTATTACTTTATATTGAAGGGAATAATCAGTACATATAGAAGGGAATAATTACTACTTAAGGAAAGGAATTATCACTCTCTATGGAAGGGAATTCTCACTACATATGGAAGGGAATTATTACTATATATGGAAGGGAAGTATTACTTCGTAAGGAAGGGTATTCTGATTACATATGGAAGGGAATTGTCACTACATATGAAAAATTATCATTACCTATGGAAAGAAATTATCAATGCATATGGAAGGGAATTATTACTATATATAGAAGGGAATTATCACTACATATGAAAAGGAATTATCACTACATATGGAAGGGAATTATCACTATATTGAAAAGGAATTATTTCTACACATGGAAGGGAATTATTACTACATATGGAAGGGAAAAATCACTTCATATGGGAGGGAATTATCACTACTTATGGAAGGAAATTTTCAATATATATGAAAGGGAATTATCACTACAAATGTTAGAAAATTATTACAACATATGGAGGGAATTATTACTACATATGGAAGGGAATTATTACATATGGAAGAGAACTATTGCTGCATATGGAAGTAAATTAATACGTATGGAAGGTAATCACTACATAGGAAAGGGAATTATTACTACATTTAGAAGGGATATATTATTACATTGGGAAGAAAATTATTACTACATCAGGAAGAGAATCATCACTACTTTTGGAAGGGAATTATCACTATATAGGGAAGGGAATGATCACTATATAAGGAAGGGAATTATTAACACTCTGGAAGGGAATTATTACTATATATATAGTAAGGGAATTAATACTACATAGGGAAGGGTATTCTTACAACTTTTGGAAGGGAATTTTTACTACATAGTGAAGGGATTCGTCATTACATTTGGAAGGGTATTATCACTATATTTGGAAGGGAATTAACAATAAATATTAAAGGAAGGGAATTATTACTACATATTGAAGGGAATTATCATTACATATGGATGAGAATTATCACTACAAATGGAAGGGAGTTATTACTATATATGGAAAGGAATTATTACCGAGGAAGGAAATTATTACTACATATTGAAGGAAATTATTACATTTGGAAGGAGAGTATTAATACATATGGATATTATTTACTAGATAGGGAAGGGAATTAGTACTACATTTCGAAGGGATTAATTACTGTTTTGGGAAGGGAGTTATTACTACAACAGGAAGAGAATTATCACTGCATGTGGAAGGGAATTATCACTAGAAAAGGAAGGGAAAGATCACTACATAGGGAAGGGAATTATCAGTACTGTGGAAAGGTAATTATCACTACATATGGAAGGGAATAATTGCTACATAGGGAAAGGAATTATCACTTAATAAGGAAATTATCACTACATAGGGAAGTGAATTATAACCACATAGGAAAATGAATTATCACAACATAGGGAAAGAAATTATCACTTAATAGGTAGGAGAATTATCAATATATTAGGAAAGGAATTATCATTAATTTGGGATGGCAATTATAACTGCATAGAGAAAGGAATTATCACTACATAAAGAAGATAATTCTGAACATAAAGGAAATGAAAGTATCACTACATATGGAAGGTAAATATCACTACATTGGGAAGGGAATTATCACTATGTAGGGAAGGGAATTATCATTACATAAGATAGAGGACTATTATTACATAGGGAAGGGATTTATCACTAAATACAGATGGAAATTATAGCTACATAGGGAAGGGAATAATCATTATAAATGGAAAGGAATTATGACTACAGAGGGAAGGGAATTACCACTATATAAGGAAGAGAGTTATCACTACATAGGGAGGGTAATTATCACTACATTTGGAAGGGGATCATTATTACATAAGGAAAGGATTTATCACTATATAGGGAAGGGAATTATCACTAAATATCAAAAGGAATTATCACTAAATAGGGAAGTATCACTACATATGGTAGGGAATTATCACCACATAAAGAAGGGAATTATCACTCTATAGGGAAGGAATTTTTCACTAAATAGGGAAGGGAATGATAACTAAATAAGGTTGGGAATTATCACTACATAAGGAATGGAATTATAACTACATAGGGAATGGATTTATTACTATATAGGAAAAGAAATTATTACTACATAGGGAATGGATTTATTACTAAATAGGAAAGGAAATCATCACTGCATAGGGAAGGGAATTATCAATACCTGGGAAGGGAATTATCACCATATAGGGATGGGAATTATCACAATATAGGAATGGACTTATTACAACATTTGGAAGGGAATTATCAATACAAAGTGAAGGGAATTATCACTAAATAGGGACGGGATTTATTAATACATAGGGAAAAGAATCATTACTACATAAGGAATCGAATTATTACTCCATGTGGAAGAGAATTATCACTATATATGGAAGAATAATTGTTATATATGGAAGGGCATTATCACTACAAATGGAAGGAAGTTATCACTACATATGGAAGGGAATTATAACTATATATGGAAGGGAATTATCACTAAATAGGTAAGAGAATTATTATTAAATATGGAAGGGATTTATCACTACATATGGAAGGGAACTATCACAACATATGGAATATAATTATCACTACATATGGAAAGGAATTATTACTACATATGGATGGGACTTATCACTTCATATGGAAGGGAATAATCACTACATATGAAAGGGATTTATCACTACATATGGAAGGAAATTATCACTATATACTGAAGGGAATTATCACTACATATGGAAGGGAATTCTTCCATATATGGAAGGGAATTACCACTATATATGGAAGGGTACTATTACTACATATGGAAGGGAATTATTACTACATAAGGAAGAGAAGTACTACTACATGTAGAAGGGAATTATTATTACATATGGAAGGGAATGATTACTACATATGGAAGGGAATTATCCCTACATATGGTTGGGAATTATTACAGTATATGGAATTGAATTATCAGTAAACATGGAGGGGAATTATCACTACATTTAGAATGGAATTATCACAAAATATGGAAGGGAATTATCACTATATAAGGAAGGGAGTTATCACTACATAGGGAGGGGAATTATCACTACATTTGGAAGGGACTTATTATTACATAAGGAAGGGATTTTTCACTATATATGGGAAGGAAATTATCACTACATATCGAAAGGAATTATCACTAAATAGGGAAGTATCACTACGTATAGTAGGGAATTATCACTACATAAAGAAGGGAATTATCACTCTATAGGGAAGGAATTTTTCACTAAATAGAGAAGGGAATAATAGCTAAATAAGGTAATGAATTATCACTACATAAGGAATGGAATTATTGCTACATAGGGAATGGATTTATTACTAAATAGGAAAGGAAATCATCACTGCATAGGTAAGGGAATTATTAATACATGGGAAGGGAACTATCACCATATAGGGATGGGAATTATCACAATATAGGGAACAGATCTATTACAACATTTGGAAGGGAATTATCAATACAAAGTGAAGGGAATTATCACTAAATAGGGATGGGATTTATTGATACATAGGGAAAAGAATCATTACTACATAAGGAATCGAATTACTACTCCATATGGAAGAGAATTATCACTATATATGGAAAAATTATTGTTATATATGGAAGGGAATTATCACTACATATGGAAGGAAATTATCACTACATACAGAAGGGAATTATAACTATATATGGAAGGGAATTATCACTATATAGGTAAGAAAATTATTGAATATGGAAAGGATTTATCACTACATATGGAAGGGAATTATCACAACATATGTATTGGGATTATCACTACATATGGAAAGGAATTATTACTACATATGGGTGGGACTTATCACTTCATATTGGAAGGGAATAATCACTACATATGAAAGGGAATTATCACTACATATGTTAGGAAATTATCACTATATATGGAAGGGTATTATTAGTACATATGGAAGGGAATTATTACTACAAAAGGAAGAGAAGCACTACTACATATAGAAGGGAATTATTACTATATATGGAAGGGAATGATAACTACATATGGAAGGGAATTATCACTACATATGGTAGGGAATTATTACAGTATATGAAATTGAATTATCAGTAAATATAGAGGGGAATAATCACTACATTTAGAAGGGAATTATCACAAAATATGGAAGGGAATTATTACCACATATGGAAGGGAATTATCACTGTAAATGGAAGGGAAGTACTACTACATATGGAAATGAATTATTGCCATATATGGTAGGTAAGTATTGCTACATATGGAAGAGAATTATTCTCATATATTTGGACGGAAATATTGCTACATGTGGAAGGGAAATATTATTACGTATGGGAGGGATTTATTACCATATATGGAAGGGAATTTTTACTACATATGGAAGGGAATCATTACTACATAAGGAAGGGAATAATTACCACATATGGAAGTGAAATATTACTATATATGGGAATTATCACTTCATAGGCAAGGGAATTATTATTACATATTTAGTAATAATTCCCATCCATATGATGTAATTATTCCCCTATGTTGTAATAAATCCTTTTCCTGTGTAATAATTCCCTTCCATATGTAGGAATAGTTCTTTTCCCTATGTAGTGATAATTCCCTTATGTAGTGATATTCCCTTCCCTATGTAGTACTAATAACTTTACCTATGTAGTAATGATTCCATTTCCTATGTAGTAACAGTTCCCTTCACTATGTAGTAATGGTTTTCTTCCAAATTTAGTAATAATTCCCTTCCGTATTTAGTAAAAATTCCCTTCACTATGTAGTAATAATTCCCTTCTCTATGTATTAATAATTCCTTACCAAATGTAGTAATAATTCCCTTCTCTATGTATTAATAATTCCTTACCACATGTAGTAATAATTCCCTTCCCTATGTAGTAAAAATTCCATTCTATATATTACAATAATTCCCTTCCATATGTGGTAAAAATTCCCTTCTCTATGTAGCAATAATTCCCTTCCATGTGTAGTAATAATTCAATATTCTATGTGGTAATAATTCCTTTCCTTATGTAGTAATAATTCCTTTCCATACATAGTAATAATTCCCTTCCATATGTAGTGATGAATTCGATCCCTATGTAGTACTAAATCCCTTCAATATGTAGTAACAATTCTCTTCCATATGTGGTTATAAAATCCTTCAGTATGAAGCAATAACTCCTTCCCATATGTAGTAATAACTCCCTTCCAAATGCAGTAATAATTCCATTCCATGTTTAGCAATCATTCCCCTTCACATGTTGTAATAATTCCCTTCTATATGTAGTAATAATTCCCTTCCATATGTTGTAATAATTCCCTTCCATACATAGTAATAATTCCCTTCCATATGTAGTAATAATTCCCTTCCATATGTAGTAACAATTCCCTTCCATGTATAGTAATAATTCCACTCCATATGTAGAAATAACTCCCTTCCATATGTAGTGATAATTCCCTTCCCAATGTAGTGATAATTTCCTTCCGAGTGTAATGATAATTCTCTTCCTTATGTAGAAAGAATTCTATTCCCTATGTAGTGATAATTCCCTTCCATATGTAGTTATAATTCCCTTCCTTATGTAGCAATAATTAACTTTCATATGTAGTAATAATTCCTTTCCCATGTTGTGATAATACATATCCCTATGTAATGATAATTCCCTTCCCTATAAAGCGATAATTTCCTTCCCTATGTAGTAATAATTCCCATCCCTATGTAATGATAATTCCCTTCCCTATGTAGTTATAATTCCATTCCCTATTTAGAAATAATTACCTTCCCTATGTATTGATAATTTCCTTCCCCATGTAGTGACAATTCCCTTCCCTATGTAGAAATAACTCCCTTACGTACGTAGTGATAATATATCGGAAAGGGAAATAATACATATGGAAAGGAACTATTACTACATATGGTAGGGAACTATCACTCCATATGGAAGGGAATTATTACTACATATGGAAGAATTTTATTACATATGGAAGGGAATTATCACTACATATGGAAGGGAATTATCAATTCATATGGGAGAAACTTATTACCACATATGGATTGGAATTATTACTATATACGGAAAGTAATTATCACTATAAATGGAAGAGAATTATTATTACATATAAAAGGAAATTATTACTAGATATGGAAAGGAATTATCACAATATATGGAAGGGAATTATCACTAAATATGGAAAGAATCATTACTACATATGGAGCAAAATTATCACTAAATATGGAAGGGAATCATCACAATATGTTGGAAGGGAATTATTACACCATATGGAAGAGAATTATCTTTACAAATGGAGGGAAATTATCAGTACATATGGAAGGGAATTATTCTATATATGGAAGGGAATTATCACTACATATGGAAGGGAATCAATACTACATACGGAAGCAAATTATTACTAAATATGGAAGGGAATTATCATTACACATGGAGAGGAATTATTACTATATATGGGAAATTTTACTAAATACAGAAAGGAGATATTACTAAATATGGAAGGGAATTATTACTACATATGGAAGGAATTTTCACTCCATATGGAAAGGAATTATTACTACAAATGGATGGGGATTATTACTATATATGGAAGGAAATCATCGCTACATATTGAAGGAAATTATTACTACATATGAAAGGGAATCATAACTACATATGTAAGGGAATTATTACCTTATATGGAACGGAATTATTACTACATATGGAAGGGATTTATTACCACATATGGAAGGGAATTATCACATCATATGGAAAGGAACTATTACTACATATGGAAGGGAAGTATTACCACATATGTAAGGGAATTATTACCATATATTTAATATAATTATTACTAAATATGGAAGGGAATTATCACTACCTATGGAAGGGAATTATTGCTATACATGGAAGGGCAATATTACTGCATAGGAAAGGAATTATTATTATATACTGAGGTGAATTATTACATATGGAAGGGAATCATTACTACATAAGGAGGGAGTTATTACTACATATGTAAGGGAATTATACTACATAAGGAAGCGAATTATCACTACTTATGGAACAGAATAATCACTACATATGGAATGGAATCATCACTACATATGGAAGGGAAATATCACTATATATGGATGGGACTTATCACTCCATATGGAAGGGAATTATTACTATATATGGAAGGGAATTAATACCATATATGAAGGGAATTATTATTACATTTGAAAGGGAATTATTACTTCATATGGAAGGAAATTATTACTATATATGGAAGGGAATTACTATTACAAATTGGAGGGAATGATTTCTATATATGTAAGGAAATTATTACATATTTAAGGGAATTATTACTACATAGGGAGGTAATTATTACTACATATGGAAGGGAATTATCAATTCATATGGAACTGAATTATCAATATATATGGAAGGGAATTATCACTACATATGGAAGGGAATTATCACTACATGTGGATGGCAATTATCTCTAAATATTGAAAGAAATTATCACTATATATGGAAGGGAATTATCACTATATATGGAAAGGAATTATTATCACTGTATATAGA
Organism: Panulirus argus; assembly: GCA_038088735.1. Lineage (NCBI taxonomy): Eukaryota > Metazoa > Arthropoda > Malacostraca > Decapoda > Palinuridae > Panulirus > Panulirus argus. Next base: position 7,037 of record JAYMFT010041442.1, on the reverse strand, counting down.
AGGGAAGCATTGCTACATAGGAAAGGGAATTATTACCTCTTATATAAGAGAATCATTTCTACATATGGAAGTTAATTATTGCTACATATGAGAGGGAACTATTATCATTTATGGAATAGTATTATTACTACATATCGAAGGGAATTATTTCTACATATTGAAGCAAATCATTACCATAACTGGAAAGGGAATTTTTACATTTGGAAGGAAATTATTACTAAATATGGAAGGCAATTATTTCGATACACGAAAGAGAACTATTAATACGTATGGAAAAGAATTATTTCTACATAAGAAGGGGAAGTATTACCAAATATGGAAAGGAAATATAACTATATATGGAAGGGAATCATCACTACATATGGAAGGGAATTATTACTACATATGTAGTAACAATTCTCTTCTATATGTAGAAACAATTCCCTTCCCTATCTTGTCATAATTCCCTTCCCTATGTAGTAATAATTCAGTTACTTATGTAATAATAATTCCCTTCTCTATGTAGTAATAATTCCTTTCCCTATGTAGTAATGATTCCTTACCCTACATAGTGATAATTCCCTTCCTTATGTAGTGATAATTTCCTTCCCTATGTAATAATAAATCTCTTTGCTATGTAGTGATAATTCTATTTCTTATGTAGTGACAATTCCCTTCCCTATGTAATCATAATTTCCTTCCCTGTGGAGTAAAAATTCCCTTTCCTATGTAGTGATAATGTCCTTCCCTATGTAGTGTAAATTCCCTTCCATATGTAGTAATAATTCCCTTTCCTAGGTGGTAATAATTCCCTTCCCTATGTAGTAACATTTTCCTTCTATATGTAGTAAAAATTCCTTTTCCTATGTAGCAATAACTCCCTTCCCTACGTAGTGATAATTCAATTCCATATGTAGTAATAATTCCCTTCCCTATGTCATAATAATTCCCTTCTATGTGTAGTAATAATTCCCTTCCATATGTGGTAAAAATTCCCTTCTCTATGCAGTAATAATCAACTTCCATACGTGGTAGTAATTCCCTATATATGCGGTAATATTTCCCTTCCATATGCAGTAATAATTCCCTTCCATGTGTGGTAATAAGTCCCCTCCCTATGTAGTAATACATCCCTTCAATATATTGTAATAATTAACTTCCAAATGTGGTAGTATTTCCCTTTCCTATGTAGCAATAATTCCTTTCCATATGTAATAGTAATTCCTTTCCATATGTAATAGTAATTCCCTTCCATATGTGGTAATAATTCTGTTCTATATGAAGTAGTAATTCTCTTCCATAAGTAATAATTCCAATCGATATGTAGAAATAATACCCTTCCATATGTATTAATAATTCTTTTCCATATGTAATAATAATTGCCTTCCATCTGTAGTAACAATTCCCTTCCTTATGTAGTAATAATTCCCTTCCCTATGTAGTAATACTTCCCCTCCTTATTTAGTGATAATGCCCTTCCATATGTAGTAATGATTCCCTTCCATATGTATTATTAATTCCCTTCCATATGTAGTGATAATTCCCTTCCCTGTGTAGTAATAATTCCCTTCCCTATGTAGCAAGAATTTCTTTCACTATATAGTGATAATTACCAACCCTATGTAGTGATAAATCCCTTCTCTATGTAGTGATCATTCCCTTTCCTATGTAGTGATAATTCCCTTTCCTATGTAGTGATAATTCCCTTTCTTATGTAGTAATAATTTCTTTTCTAATGAAGTTAAAATTCCCTTCCCTATGTAGTGATAATTCTCTTCCCTATATAATAATAAGTCCATTCCCTATGTAGTTATAATTCCCTTCCCTATGTAGTGATAACTGCCTTCCCAATGTATTAATAATTCCCTTCACTTTATAGTAAGAGTTCTATTCCCTATCTAGTGATAATTCCTTTATACAGTAATAATTCCCCTCCCTATGTTCCAATAATTCCCTTCTCTAAGTAGTGATAATTCACTTCCTTATTTAGTGATAATTCCCATCCTGATGTAGTGATTATTCCCTTCCTTTTGTGGTAACAATTCCCTTCCCTATGTAGTGATAATTCCCATCCATATGGAGTAATAATTCCCTTCCTTTATTTGTAATAAATCACTTCCACACATAGTAATATTTCCCCTTCATATGTAGTAATATTTCCCTTCTAAATGAAGTAATAATTCTCTTCTTATGTAGTAATAAATCTCTTCCATATGTATTAATAATTCCCTTCCATATGTTGTAATAAATCCCGTCCCTATATAGTAATAACTTCCTTCCATATGTAGCTATAATTCCATTTCATATGTTGAAATAAATCCCTTGCATATGTGGTAATGATTCCATTCCATATGTAGCCCCTTCCATATGTTATAACAATTCCCTCCCATATGTTGTAATAATTCCCTTCCACATGTAGTAATGACTCCCTTCTATATGTTGTAAAATTCCCTTCCACATGTAGTAATGACTCCCTTCTATATGTTGTAATAATTCCCTTCCATATGTGTTAATAATTCCCTTCCACATGTAGTAATGACTCCCTTCTATATGTTGTAATAATTCCCTTCCATATGTAGTAATGATTCTCTTCTATATGTTGTAATAATTCCCTTCCATATGTAGTGATAATTCCCTTTCATATGTAGAAATAATTCCTTTACATATGTAGTAATAATTCCTTTATGTAGTAATAATTCCCTTCCATATGTAGTAATATTTTCCTTCAATATGTAGTAATAATTCCCTTCCATATGTAGTAATAACTCTCTTCCATATGTAATAATAATTCCCTTCTGTATGAAGTAATAATTCCCTTACCTATGTATTGATAATGCCCCTACTTATGTAGTGATAATTCCCTTTCCTATGTAGTAATAATTTCCTTCCGTATGTAGTGATAATTTCCTTCACTATGTAGTGATAATGTCCTTCCCTATGTAGTTATAAATCTCTTCTCTATGTAGTGATAACTCCCTTCCCTATGTAGTGATAACTTCCATCCCTATGTAGTGACGATTCCCTTCACTATGTAGTTATAATCCTCTTCCCTGTGTATTACAAATTCCCTCCCGTATGTAGTAAAAATTCCATTCCCTATATAGTGATAATTCTCGTGACTATGTAGTAATAATACCTTTCTCTATGTTGTGATGATTCCTTTCCATATTAGTGATAATTCCCTTAAACATATAGTGATAATTCCCTTCCACATGTAGTAATAATTTCCTTCCATATGTAGCAATGATTCCTTTCCATAAGTAGTAATAATTCCCTTCCATATGTAGTAACAATTCCCTTCCATATGTAGTAATAATTCCCTTCTATATGTCGTAATAATTCCCATCCATAAGTAGTAATAATACTTTTCCATATGTAGTAATAATTCCCTTTCCTATGTAGTAATAATTCCCTTCCACATGTAGTAATAATTCCCTTCCATATGTAGTAATAATTCCCTTCAATATGTAGTGATAATTCTCTTCTATGTGTTGTAATAATTCATTCCATTCATAATAATTTCCTTCCATATGTGGTAATAATTCCCTTCAATGTGTAGTAATAATTGCCTTCCATATGTAGTAATAATTCCCATCCATATGTAGTGATAATGTCTTTCCATATATAGTAATAATTTCCTTCAATATGTAGTAATAATTTCCATCCATATGTTGTGATAATTCTACTCCATATGTAGAATTAATTCCTTTCTGTATGTAGTAATAATTCCCTTCTATTGGTAGTGATTTTTCTTTCCCTAAGGAGTAATAATTCCTTTCCATATGTAGTAATGATTCATTTTCATATGTATTAATAATTCCCATCCATAAGTAGTAATAATCCTTTCCATATGTAGTAATAATTCCCTTTCCTATGAAGTAATAATTCCCTTCCATATGTAGTAATAATTGCCCTGCATATGTAGAAGTAATTCCCTTCCATATGTAGTAACAAGTCTTTACCATATGTATTAATAATTCCCTTCCATGTGAAGTAATAATTCCCATCCATAATGTGGTAATAATTCTCTTCCATATGCATAAAAATTTGCTTCCATATGTTGTAATAATTCCCTTCCATATATAGTAATAATTCCCATCCATATGTAGTGATAATTCCTTTCCATATATAGTAATAATTTCCTTCAATATGTAGTAATAATTTCCATCCATATGTAGTGATACTTCTACTCCATATGTAGGAATAATTCCCTTCTGTATGTAGTAATAATTCCCTTCTATTGGAAGTGGTTTTTCTTTCCCTAAGGAGTGATAATTCCCTTCCATATGTAGTAATAATTTTCTTGAATATTTAGTGATAATTCCATTCCATATATAGTAAATATTCCCTTTAAATATGTTGCAATAATTCCCTTCCCTATGCAGTGATAATTCCATTCTATGATTAGTAATAATTTCCTTCCAAATGTAGTAATAATACTCATCTATACGTAGTTATAATTACATTCCATAAGTTATAATAATTCTTTCCATTTGTAGTAAAAAATACCCTTCCAAATGCAGTAATAATACTCATCTATATGTAGTTATAATTACATTCCATAAGTTATAATGATTCCTTCCATTAGTAGTAAAAATACCCTTCCAAATGTAGAGATACTTCCTTTCCATATGCACTGATAATTTCCTTTAGTATGTAGTAATCATTCCTTTCCATATGTCGTGATATTTCCCTTCCATATGTAGAAATAATTCCCTTTCATATATAGTTATGTAGTTATATGTAGTGATAATTCCCTTCCCTGCTTAGTAATAATCACCTTTCATATGTAGTAATAATATCCTTCCATATGTGGAAGGGAATTATTACTACAGATGGATGGGAAATATTACATATTAAAGTGAATCACTACTACATGTGGAAGAGAATTATTGCTACATATGGAAGGAAATTATTACTACATATGGAAGGAAATTATCACTATATATGGAAGGGAATTAATACTACATATGGAGGGGATTTATCATTACATATAGATGGAATTATCACTATGTATGGAAGGGAAGTATTACTATATATAGATGGGAATCATCACAACATATGGAAGGAAATTATTATTACATATGGAAGGGAATTTTAAGTATATATGGAAGGAAACTATTACTCATATGGAAGGGAATTATTACTACATATGGGAGGCAATTATCACTTCATATGGAAGGGAATTATTACTACATGTGGAAGGGAATCATTACCACATATGGAAGGCAATCATCACTTCATGTTGAAGGAAATTACTACTACATATGGAGGGGAATTATTACCTCATATGGAAGGAGATTATCGCTACATATGGAAAGGAGTTATTACTACATATGGAAGGGAATTATTACTACATATGGAAAGGAATTATTACTACATATAGAATGGAAAATCAGTATATATGGAAAGGAATTATTACTTCACATGGTAGAAAAATTAATACATATTGAATGGAATTATTACATAGGGAAGGGTATTTTTACTATATATGGAAGGAAATTATTACTACATATGAAAGGGAATTATTATTACATATAGAAGGGAATTATTATTTCATAAGGAAGGGAATTATTACTATATATGGAATATAATTATTATTACATATTGAAGGGAATTATAGCTACATATGGAATAGAATTAGTACTAAACATGGAAGAGAATTATTAGTACATATGGAAGGGAGTCATTACTACAAATGCCAGGGAAATATTACTACATTAAGAAGGGAATTATTATCATATATGGATGGGAGTTATTACTATATGTGGAAGGGAATTATTACTACATGTTGAAGGAAATTATTACTATATATGGAAGGGAATCATTGGTATATATAAAAGGGAATTATTACTATATATGGAACAAAATCATAACTACATATTGAAGGGAATTATCATTACACATGGAAGGGAATTATTACTACATAGGGAAGGGAATTATTCCTATACATGGAAGGGAATTATTACTACATATTGATGTGCAATTACTACTACATATGGAATGGTAATATTACTACATATGGAAGGGAATTCTTACTACATATTGAAGGGAATCATTACCAAATATGGAAGGGAATTTCTATTACATAAGGAAGCGAGTTATTACTACTTATTGAAGGGAATCATTAATACATATGAAAGGGAAATATTAATACATTTGGAAGGAAATTAGTACTACTATACAACGGAATTATTACTAGATATGGAAGGGAATTATTACTACATATGGAAGGGAATTATTACTACATATGGAAGGAAATCATTACCAACATATGGAAGGTAATCATCTTTATATATGGAAGGGAATTATTACTACATAAGGAAGGAAACTATTACCAACATATGGAAAGTAATTATCTTTACATATAGATGGGCATTACTACTACATACGTATGGGAATTATTACTACATATGGAAAAGAATTATTACTACAAATGGAAGGGAATTATTACTACATATGCAACAGAATTGTTGCTACATATGGAAGGGAATTATTACTTCATATGCAAGGGAATTACTATTTCATATGTAAGGGAATTATTACTAAATATGGAAGGGAATTATCATTACATAAGGAATGGAATGATTACTGTATAAGGAAGGGAATTATTACTGAATATGGATGAGAAATAAACTACATATGGAAGGGATTCATTACTATATATGGATGGAAATCATAACTACGTATGGAAGGGAGTTATTACTACATATGGAAGGGAATCATTACTAAATATAAAAGGGAATCATTACTACATATGGAAGGGATTCATTACTATATATAGAAGGGAATTATTGCTACATATGGTATTTTTATTATTACTGCATGTGGACGGGAATTACTACTATATATGGGACAGAATTATTACTACATATGGAAGTGGAATTATTACTATATATGGAAGGGAATTATCACTACATATGGAAGGTAACTATCACCACATATGGAAGGGAATCATCACTACATATTCGCTTTTTCCCACATTAGCGAGGTAGCGTTAAGAACAGAGGACAGCCTTAGAGGAAAAAATCCTCACTTGGCCCCCTTCTCTGTTCCTT
>JAYMFT010041441.1:0-30202 GCA_038088735.1 Panulirus argus | reverse complement strand
AATCCAGTTTGGCATATATATCTCACATTTGGGAGTAAAAAGGCACATTAATTTCACTACCAAATTTGATTTTTTGCGTGTTATGAAAATTGACACACCCTAATAACCAGTAGTCAGTAATTTTACGGAACTTACAGTCACACAAGGGAAAGTATATGAACATGAGTAAAGAAAATGTGAACACGGACTTTAATTAGATCACAAAATCCTCTCCAACATCAGTGATTCGAACCTGGACCTTTTCGTGGTAGCTGCGAACGCTAGCCGATCGATTATGATCAATAATAAATGGGAAATATCTGTTGAATTACTAGTAATCAAATGCCTTTCGTCTCTCATCCATGAGGAACAGGACCTAGACCGGTCAAACCCTAACTGACTCACATAACCATTAGTCAGCAATTTAACAGAAATTGCTGTTACACGTGGAAGTCTATGAACACGAATATATTGCATATGAACAAGCACTTCTCGTAGTTGACATGATACCCTCCAATAGAAAGCACTCGAACCTGGACCTTTTGAATGGTAGTTGGGATCGATAACCACTCGGCAATGATCACCCATAAGAGGGATTGATTAATCGGTTACAAGTAATCGAATGCCCCTTGTCTGGCTCCAGTGAGCAATGGGGTTTATACCGGTCTAATCCCTCTATGTTCAAATAAATATTAGTCGCCAGGGAAATGACTATTCGATCACCAATAATCGAATACCCTTCATTTGATATCCATGATCACCGAGGTCTATTCCGGTCTAATCCCATCAAGTACACATAAATAGTAGCCACCAGATTTTCAGAACTTACTGTCACAAATGTGGAGGTATAGGAACAAGAATATAGTGCATTTGTAAGCACATTTTCATAGAACACATAATGCCCTCCAACAAGGATTCGGACCTGGAGCTTATGAGAGGTAACTGCGAACGATAACCGATCGGCCATGATCACCCATCATAAGCAAGTGATAATTCGATTGCTAGTAATCGAATACCCTTCGTCTCATATCCGTGAGCAATGGGATCTAGATCGGTCAAATCCAAACAGGCTCATACAATTTGAACCTTTTGCGTGGTAGTTGGTATCGTTAACCGCTCGGCCATGATCGCCCGTACGAGGGATTGGACTGTTTGATTACAAATAATTGAATACCCTTCGTCTGGCAGCCATAAGCAACGAGGTCTGTATCGGTCTAACCCCATAAAGCTCACATAAATAGTAGCCACAAGATTTACAGAACTTTTTGTCACATATTTGGAGGTATATGAACACGAATATAGTGCATACGAACGCAGTTATCAAAGAAGATATAACGTCCTCCAACAGCAAGGATTCGAACCTAGAACCTCTCCGTAGTAGCTAGGAAAACTAACCGCTCGACTATTATCACAAATAATAGGGAAAAGATTACTCAATTTCTTTACCGGTCAAATCCTATTAGGTTCACATAACCAGTAGTCATCAATTTTGCAGAACTTACTGTCACACTCGAGGAGATATATGATCATGAATATAGTGCACGTGCATCCGCACTTTTCATAGAACGCAGGATACCCTCCAACAACAAGGATTCGATCATATATCTTTTGCGTGGTAGATGGGAAGCCTGACCATTCGGTTATGATTGCCTTTAATACGGAAATGTCTACTCCATTCCTAAAAATCAAACACTCTTCGTCTTACATCCGTAAGCAACGGGGTCTAGTCCCGTCAAATCCTTCTAGGTTCATTCTAACACGGATATAGTCTGCAGTTTCACTGAACTTAATATCACACACATGGAGGTATTTGAACAAGAAAATAGTGCATAGAAATGTGCGCTATTCACAGAACATATAATGCCATCCAGCAAGAAGGATGAGAACCAAGACCTTTTGCGTGGTAGCTGGGAACGCTAACTGCTAGGTTATGATAGCACCTTATAGGGAAATAACAATTCAGTTACCAGTAATCGAATACCCTTCTTTTGGCATCCATGATCAACGGGTCTAGAACGGTAAAATTCCTTCAGGCTCACATAAACGGTAGTCAGCAGTTTCATAGAACTGCTGCGATATACGTTGAGGTATATGAACACAATTATCAAATACATGAACATGCACTTTTATCTGAACATACAAAGCCGTCCAATAGGAAGCATTCGAAATTGTACCTTTGCTTGGTAGATGGGAACCCCACCAATTCGGCTGTAATCACCTCTAATAGAGAAATAACTAATCGATTTCTACTAATAGAATACCCATCGTCTCAGCTACATGAGCAACGGGGTCTAGGCAGGTCAGATCCCATCATGCCCGTATAACCAATAGTTACCTATTTTAGAGATATATGAACACCAATACAGTGCATATGAATGCACACTCTTCGTAGAACAAATAATGCCCTCCAACAGCAACCATTCAAACCTGCACCTTTTGCGCGTTTGCTGCAAATGGTAACCAATAGCTATGATCGCTCATAGTAGGGATATGACCATTTGATTACAAGTAATCGAATACACTTCGTCTGGCGACCATAAGCAACTGGGGTCTATAACAGTCAAATGCCTTTAAATTCACATAAATGGTAGTCAGCAGCTTTACAGAACTTACTAACATACGTGTGAAGGTATATGAACACGAATATAGGCATATGTAAGTAAACTTTCATAGAATACATAATGTCCTCCTACAACAGAGATTCGAACCTGGACCTTATGCGAGGCGGCTATGATCGCCCATGACAGGGAAGTGATTATTCGATTACCATTTTTCGAATACTCTTCGTCTCACATCCCTGAGCAACTGGGTCTAGACTGGTCCAATCCCATCAGGCTCACATAACCATTAGTCATCAATTCTACACAACTTGGTGTTGCACACATGGAGGTATATGAACATGAATTTAGTACATATATATAGACACACTATTCATAGAACACAAAATACTCTCCAGCAGCAAGGATTCAACTCTGATCCTTTGCGTGGTAGCTGGGAACCCTAACCGTTCGGCTATGATCGCTCTTAATAGGGAAATTATTCGATTCCTAGTAATGAAATACCATTCGTCTCATATCCATTAGCAACGGAGTCTAGACTGGTAAAATCCAAAAAGGCTCGTATAACTAGTAGTCAGCTATTATACAAACTTACTTTCACACACGTGGAGTTATATGAACACGAATATAGACCATTTGAATGTGCGCTTTTCATAAAACATGCAATGCCTTCTAAAAGGAAGAATATGAACTTGGACCTTTTGCTTCGAAGCTGGGAACGCTACCTGCTCGGCTATGATCGCGCCTAATAGAGAAATGACAATACAGTTAACAGTAATCGAATACCCATAGTCTAACTTCGATGAGCAAAGGGGTCAACTCCCTTCAGGCTCATATAACCAGAAGTTAGCAATGTTATGTAATTTACTGTCACACACGTGGAGGTATATGAAAAAGAATATAGTGCATATGAAAGCCCACATTAATTAGAGCACATACTGTCCTCCAAGAGGAAGGATTCAAACCTGTACCTTTTGCATGGTTACGAGCGACCCTGACAGGGAAATGACAATCAAATTACCGGAAATCGAATACGCCCCTTTTGGCATCCAGGGTCAACAGTATCTAGAACGGTGAAATCCCTTCTTGTTCACTCAAACACTATCAACAAGTTTACAGAACTTGCTGCAAATCACATCGAGGTATATGAACATGAGAATAATATATATGAACGCGCACTTATATTAGTAAATATAATGCCATCTAACAGGCAAATTTCGAAATTGTAATTTTTACATGGCAACTGGGAACCCTAGCCGTTAGCCTATGATCGCCCCTAATAAGGAAATGACTAATGATTCCCAGTAATCGATTACCCGTCGTCTCATATCAATGAGCAACGGGGTGTAGGCCTATCAAATCCCAGCATGTTCACATAACCAGTATTTAACAATTTAAGAGAACTTACTTTCACACACATCGAGGTATATGAACACCAGGATTGTGCATATAAACGCAGTCTCTTCATGAAATGCATAATGCCTTCCAACAGCAAAGACTCGAAACTGGAACTTTTGTGTGGTAGCTGCGATCGCTAACTGATCGGCTATGTTCAGCCATAAGAGGGAAATGACTATTCGATTAACGGTAATCGAATAGCCTTCTTCACACCTCCACGAGCAACGGTGACTACACAGGTCAAATCCCATCAGGCTCACATAACCAGTATTCAGTAAAATTACAGAGATTTCTGTCACACACGTGGAGGTATATGAACACGAAAATATTGCATATGAAGACTCATTTATCGTAAAATACATGATTCGATCCAACAGCAAGAATTTGAACCTGCATCTTTTGCTTTTTAGCTGGGAACCATAACCGTTCGGCTATGATCGCCCGTAAGAGGGAAATGACTATTTGATTACAAGTAATGGAACACCCTTCGTCTGGCAACCATGATCAACGGGGTCTCTACCGATGTAATCCCATCGATATCACATTAATAGTAGCCACAAGATTTACATAACTTTTTGTCACATATTTGGAGGTATATGAACATGAATACAGTGCATATTGAACGCGCGTTATTCGTAGATCATGCAATGCTCTCCAGCAGGAAGATTCCAAGCCTGGTCCTTTTGCCTGATAGGTGGTAACGCTAACTGCTCAGCTATGATCGTCCCTTATTGGGAAATGACATTTCAAATACCAGTTAGCGAATATCCTTCTTTTTGTGTCCGTGATCAACGGGGTCTAGACCGGTCAAATCCCATCAGGCTCACATAAACAGTAGTCAGCGGTTTTAGAGAAATTTCTTTTACACACGTGGAGGTATATCAACAAGAATATAGTACATATGAAAGTGCACTTTTATTATAACACATATTGCACTCCAAGAGGAATGATTCGAGCCTGGCCCTTTTGCGTGGCAGTTGGGAAGGGTAACTGATCGACTATGATAGCTCCTAATAGGGAAATGACTACTCGATTAACAGTAATAGAGTACCATTTTTTGGTATCCATGATCATCGGGATCTATCCCGGTCTATTGCCAACAAGCGCACATAAATAGTAGCCAGTAGTTTTACAAAACTCATTGTCACACATGTGGAGGTATATGAATACGAATATCATGCATATGAACGCACAGTTATCAAAGAAGAAATAACGCCCTCCAACAGCAAGGATTTAAACCTGGAACTTCTCTATAGTAGCAAGGAAAATTATTTGCTCGGATATTATCACAGCTATTAGGGAAGAAATTACTCGATTTCTAGTAACTAAATACCCATCGTCTCGTATCTAAAAGCAACGGGGTCTAGACCAGTCAAATCCTACCAGGCTCAAATATCCAGTAGTCATTAAATTTAGAGAACTTACTGTCACACACAAGGAGATATATGAACATGAATATAGTACAGGTGTACCCACACTATTCATGGAACACAAGATACCCTCCAACAACAAATATTCGAACCTAGATCTTTTGCGCGGTAGATGGGAACCCTGACCATTCGGTTAAGATTGCTTTTAATACGGAAATGGCTATTCTATTCCTAAAAATCAAAGACTCCTCGTCTCACATCCATAAGCAATGGGATCTAGACCCGTCAAATCCTACCAGGCTCATTTTAACACCGATATAGTCTGCAGTTTCATTAAACTTAATACCACACACACGGAGGTATATGAACAAGAAAATACTACATATAAACGTGCACTTTTCGTAGAACATATAATACCCTCCTACGAGAAGTATGAGAACGTAGACCTTTTGCTTGGTAGCTGGGAACGCTGACTGCTCGGTTATGATCGCCTCTTATAGGGAAATGACAATTCAATTACCAGTAATCGAATTGCCTTCTTTTGGCATCCATGATCAACGGGGTCTAGAAAGATCAAATTCCTTCAGGCTCACTTAAACAGTAGTCAGCAATTTTACAGAATTGCTGCGACACACGTTAAGGTATATGAATACAATTATCGTACATACAAACGTGCGCTTTTATTTGAACATATAAAGCCGTCCAATAGGAAACATTCGAAATTGTAGCTTTTGCTTGGTAGCTGGGAACCCTATCCGTTCGGCTATGATCACCTCTGATAGGGAAATAACTAAGCGATTTCTAGTAATCGAATACCCATCGTCTCAATTCCATGAGCAACGGGGTCTAAGCTGGTCAAATCCCATCGTGCTCATATAGCCAATAGTTACCTACAATAGAGAAATTACTTTCATACACATGGAGGTATATGAACATCAGTACAGTACACATGAATGCACACTCCTCATAGAACACATGATGCCCTCCAACAGCAACAATTCAAACCTGGACCTTATGCGTGGTAGCTGCGAACGGTAACCGATTGGCTATGATCGCTTGTAATAGGGATCTGACTATTTGATTACAAGTAAACGAATACCCTTCGTCTGGCAACCATGAGCAACTAGGGTCTATAACAGTCAATTGCCATCAAGTTCACATGTATAGTAGTCAGCAGCATAATAGAACTAACTGTCACACACGTGGAGGTATATGTACACGAATATAAGCATATATAAGTAAACTTTCATCGAACACATAATACCCTCCAACAGTAGAGATTCGAATCTGGACCTTATGCGAGGGAGTTGCGAACGCTGTCCGATCGGCTATGATCACCCATAACAGGGAAATGATTATTCGATTACCCTTCGTCTCACATCTCAGCAACTGGGTCTAGGCTGGTCTAATCCCATCAGGCTCACATAATCATTAGTCAGCAATTCTACACAATTTGCTGTCACACACGTGGAAGTATATGAACATGAATTTAGTGAATATGTAGACGCACTGTTCATAGAACACAGAATACCCTCCAACAACAAGGATTCAAATCGAATCTCATCCATGGTCCCTGGGAACCCTAACCGTTCGGCTATGATCGCCCTTGATACGGAAATGACTATTCGATTCCTAGTAATGGAATACCATTGGACTCGTTTCCATGAGCAACGGAGTCTAGACCGTTCAAATCCGCACAGGCTCATATAACTAGTAGTCAGCAATTTTAAAGAACTTATTTTCACACGCGTGGAGTTATTTGAACACAAATGTAGTCCATCTGAACGTGCGCTTTTCAAAAAGAAATGCAGTGCCCTCCAACAGGAAGAATATGTACCTGGACCGTTTGCTTGGTAGCTGGGGACACTAACTGTTAGTCTATGATCGCCCCTAATAGAAAAGTTACAATGCAATTAACAGTAAATGATTACCCATCATCTGACTTCGCTGATCAAAAGGGGTCTAGATCGGTCAACTCCCTTCAGGCTCATATAACCAGAAGTTAGCAGTTACGTAATTTACTGTCACACACGTAGAGGTATATGAAAAATATAGTGCATATGAAAGCGCACCTTAATTAGAACACATATTGTCCTTCAAGAGGAAAGATTCGAACCTGGACCTTTTGCGTGGTTACGGTCGACCCTGATAAGGAAATGACAATTCAGTTATCAGTAATCGAGTACCCTCCTTTTGGCATCCATGATCAACGGGATCTAGAACGGTCAAACCCTTAAAATTCACTTAAATACTATCAGCAAGTTTACAAAGAATTTGCTGCAAAACACGTGGAGGGATATGAACAAGATCATAATACATATGAACGCGCACTTTTATTAGAACATATAATGCTGTCCAACAGGAAGGATTCGAAACTGTACCTTTTGCATGGTAACTGGGAACCCTAGCCGTTAGGCTATGATCGCCCCTTATAGGGAAATTACTAATGACTCTTAGTAATCGGATACCCGTCGTCTCACATCAATGAGCTGGTCAAATCCTAGCCTGTTCATAGAAACAGTAGTTAGTAATTTTAGAGAACTTACTTTCACACACACATAGATGTATATGAACACCAGTATAATGCATATGAACGCAATCTCTTCGTAAAATACTGAATGCCTTCCAACAACAACGATTCGAAACTAGACCTTTTGTGTGGTAGCTGCGATCGCTAACCGGTCGGCTATGATGGACCATCAGAGAGAAAATGACCACTCTGTTACCAGTGACCAAATACCCTTCGTCTCACATCCCTGAGGAACAGGGTGCAGATCTGTTAAATCCAATTAGGCCCACAAAACCATTAGTCAGCAACTTCACATAAATTGCTCTCAAATACGTGGAGGTATAAGGACATGAATAAAGTGCATATGAATGCATACATTTCATACATGACACAATGCTCTCCAGTGGGAAGCATCTGAACCTGAACCTTTTATGGGTTAGTTGTGATGATTTACCGCTCGGCAATGATGGCCAGTAAGATTGAAATGACAATTAGATTATAAGTAATCGAATACCCATAGTCTGGCATCCATGAGGAACTGGGTTTAGACCGATCAAATTCCAACAGGCTTGCATAAACAGTATTCAGCTGCTTTAAAAAGCTTACTGTGACACAGGTGGAGATATATGAACATGAATACAGTAGATATGTATTCGCATTGTCATTAGAGGAAAAATTTCCCTCCAACAGGAAGGATTCGAACCTGAACCGTTTTCGTGGTAGCTACGAATGCTAGCCAATCGGCTATGATCGCCCATAATTGGGAAATGACCATTCGATTACCAGTAATCGAATACCCTTCATCTCACATGTATGAGCAACGGGGTCTAGAATGGTCAAATCCCACCAAACACATATAACCATCAGTCACCAATTTTACTTAACTTACTGTCACACACGTGGAGATATATGAACGCGAATATAGTGTATATGTAAATGCATTTTTCATAAAACACATCCCGTAATACTCTCTAACATCAAGGAGTCGAACCCTTATCTTTTCCTCGGTAACTGGGAACCCTAACCATTTGCTTCGGATCGCCCGTAATAGGGAAATGACTATTCGATTCCTAGTAGTCGAATACCCTCTAACTTACATTTGGAAGCAACGAGGTTCAGACATGTCAAATCCCATCTGGCTCACATAACCATTAGTTATCAATTTTAAAATACTTACTGTGACACACGTAGAGGTATAGAAACACAGAAATAGAGCATATGAGCGCCAGCTTTATATATATCACATAATGCCCTCCAACAGGAAGGATTCGAACCTGGAACTTTTGCGTAGTAGTTGGGATCGTTAACCGCTCGGCTATGATCGCCCGTGATATGGAAATGACTATTCGACTACAAGTAAATCAATACCCGCCGTCTGGCATCCATGTGCAAAGGGGTTAATACCGTTCAAATCCCATCAAGCTCACATAAACAGTAGTCACCAGTTTTACAGAACTTACTATCATACACATGGAGGTATATGAGCATGAATACAGTGTATAAGAACGCTCGCATTTTATAGACCACATAATGCCCTCTAACAGCGAGGATTAGACCCTGAACATTTTGCAAGGTAGTTGGGAACGTTAAGCGCTCTGCTATGATCGCCCCTAGTACGGAAATGACTTTTCGATTACTAGTAATCGAATATCCTTCGTCTCATATCCATAAGCAACTAGGTTCAAACTGGTTCAAATCTCAACAGAACATAACCAGTAGTCAGCAATTTTACAGAACTTATTGTCACACACGTGGAGTTCTATGAACACGAATATAGTACATAAGAACCTGCGCTATTCATAAAACATGCAACTAACTCCAACAGGAAGAATTCGAATTTGGACCTTTTGCGTGGTAGCTGGGAACGCTAACCGCTCGGCTGCGATCGCCCGTAATAGAGAAATGACGATACAGTTACCAGAAATCGAATGCCCTTCTTCTGGCATCCATGAACAACGGGGTATAGACTGGTAGAGTCCCATCAGGCTCACTTAAACAGTACTCACCAGTTTTAAAGAATTTACTGTGACACACATGGAGGTATATGACCAAAAATATAGTGCATATGAACACGCATATCAACTATAACACATAATGCCCTCTAAGATGAAGGTTTCGAATATGGACCTTTTACGTGGCACCTAGGTACGCTAACTGTTCGGCTATGATCGCTTCTATTAGGGAAATATTTATACGATTACCAGTAATCGAATACCCTTCATCTGGCATGCATGAGCAATGAGTTCAAGACCAGTCAAATCCAATTACACTCGCATACAGAGTAGTCAGCAGTTTTACAGAACTTTCTGTCGTACACGTGGAGGTATATGAACACGAATATAGTAATGGAGTGTATGTGTCCCAGATATCGAATACTTCAGCGGAGGGTAAGTGTGAATTTGAGAATGACTACAGAATAGCTTCTTGATATATGTAAGTATGTATATGTATATATGTGTATATATATGATTCTGCTGCCACCGAGAGGGAGGGCTCAGGTGGTATTGGCCTCTCCCACGCCCCTGCAATTTAAGGTATACTCCTCCGTTTGACGTTATTCTGTGACTCTGCCGCCAGTGGGAGGGAGGGCCCAAGTGATAGTGAATAGACCCCTCCCAGTACCCCAGCTAACTCAAGGATTATCCAATCCCCTACCCTTCGAGCAACCCATTAGGTAGTAGGATGTTGACAACAGCCGCCTAGGATGGTACTAACGTCCTGACTGAGGAGCGTTAAAGTGGTGCCAGGAACCAACCTACACTCTCCATGTTAGAATTGCTTGTCTTACTTCCTGTCTCATCAAAACGAGACTACCGGGCTAGTCGTGCCATCTTCTTACAAGCACCACACACTTAATCATACCTTGCTTATTATCATGACTTTTTCACATAAGTACTCTTGTCAATTCCTATCCTCTCTAACATTTATAAGCATCATCATAACAGTGTCTGTCAAATTTGTGGCCCCTAGTCCCCGTCATCATGGGGTGCTAAGAATCACCGTGTTTCATCATGACTCTACTGCCAATGAGAGGGAGGGCTCTAGCAGTAGTAGTACCGGCCCCTTCCACGACTTTTCCCCCTCTGTGAGACCTTCCTCTTTTTCTATTCACTAAACCAACATTCGTGGTCTCTCTAGTAACCTCTCCTAAGTCGAACACCGTCTGTCTAGTCCCTCTCCTAATATCCTACTTCTGTCTGAGATACAGTTGTCTAATGATGTTCTCATTAGTCCCTTTTTCACATCTAACTATAATATCGAATCATGTATCCTATTCAAAGGTGGTGTTTGTACTTCAACATAAACACACCTGTTGCACGCCTTAAGGACCCTGAGTCTCCAAACATTGAGGTAATGTGGCTCAAAGTCTGTCTACCTACTACCACACTTTTCTTCTGTTTCGACTATTGCTCTCCTAACTTTACAGATTGTATATCCTCTTTCGACTACCTCAACTTCTGCCATGAGACTGACATCCTCTCACCCGCAAGCCGAGATCCTCTTCCTTGGGAATTTCAATGTTCACCTTAGGAAATTGTTGAATTCCTCCCATACGGATGGTGGAGGGATCGGAGATCTTATGTTCTCCATTCTCAGTAATCTATAGCAAATCATCTCCCCCCCTACCCATATACCTAGTATTCTGGATTTGCATTTTACCTCTAGACCATCCCGCTGTAAATACACAATGTCGCCCCCAATTAGTTCATCTGATCATGCTCTCATTAATGTATCTATTCTAACGGCACCTCTCCCTCCAGCTGCCCCTTTCAAGCGTAAATACTGGCACCTGAACAAAGCTGACTGGAATTACTTACGTAACTTCTTTTCTGACTTTCCGTGGGTAAATTACTCTCTTATGCGGTGAGGCTTCTCTCTCCGCCAAGCGCATAACACAGGTTATTCTTGCGGGAATGGAAGCATTTATTCCCTTTTCTTCCAATCCATGGTTCAGCCGTTCCTGTTCTGAGGCCATTCAGGCAAGGGATCAGTCATATCGGGCTTAGAAAAACTCTCCTACCTCGGGCTCCCATTCAGCTTTTGTTACTGCCCGTAATCGCTGCAAGCGTGTTATCCGAGAGGCAAAGCATTCCCTTTTATCAGAGGAAGTGCGATAACCCCTCCTCGTCATCCACGGATAGGTCTTTCTGGTCTTTAGCTACAGGCATCTCTAACAACTTCTGTCGCTCTACCTTTCCCTCACTTTTCCGTCCTGACGGTACTATAGCTGTCTCTCCCGTTGACAAGATAATTCTCTTTAGTTCCCGCTTCTCCTTTAACTTAACCCTGGATAACTCTAACATTCTCTCATCCCCTGATGCTCCACTCACTAATCCTATGACTCTTCCTGTAATCTCTTTTCGGACTGTCAGAAAAGCTCTTCTTTCACTGGACAGAGGCAAGGCTTATGGTCCTGATGTCTTCCATTCCAGCGTACTGAAAGAGTGTGCCTCTGAACTTGTACCTGTGCTTGCTCGTCTATTCCGTTTCTGTTAGCAAACAGAAACTTTTCCTTCTCCTTGAAAACATGCTTTGATACATCCAATCCCAAAGAAGGGTGACCGTTCTGACCCCTCTAACAATGGTCCTGTTGCTTTGACATCTACCATTTCCAAAGTCTGAATCCCTCCTCAACCCCCATATCCTTAAATACCTCGAATATAACAGTTTCTCTCTGATTACCAGTATGGCTCTCGTAAGGCAAGATCCACTGGTGATATTGTTTCCCATCTTAATAATGTCTGGTCATCATGCCTGAAAGTTTTTGGGGAGTCATATGTAGTTGCCATTGACATATCTAAGGCTTTTGATAGGGTGTGGCATCGGGGTCTCATCTCTAAGCTTTCCTCTTTTAGCTTCCCTACCTCCCTTTACTCCTTGATATCTAGCTTCCTCTCCGGCCGATCTGTCTCTGTGGTTGTTGATGGATCAGCCTCCTCCCATTTCTCCAACAACAGTGGTGTCCTTCAAGGGTATGTCCTGTCCCCTACACTTTTTCTCCTTTTTTTCAACGAGTTTCTCTCTTCCACAAATAATCCAATGCACTCATACACTGACAACTCAACACTGCATTCATCCATATCCTTCAATTCTATTCCCTCTTTTCTCACTCGATCTGAATCTCGCCTTGACACAGCTTCCACAATGAACTCAGACTTGGACAGGATATCTCAGTAGGGTACACAAAATCTTAAGTTTAACCGAAAACTCCTCACAACCCTCGTATCTCCTCTAAACTCAATGAACATACTTGGTATTACTTTAACATCCACTCTTTTTTGGAAACCTCATATCATTGGAATAGCTAAGTCTGCCTCAAAGAAAATGGGTGTCCTATTTATATGTCGTAACACTTTCTCTTCTGAACAGTTGCTCCGTTTATACAAGAGGTTGATTCTTCCTTGTATGGAGTACAGCTGTCACATTTAGGATGGTTGTAGCTTTGTTTCCTTACTTGACAGAGATGAGTCGAAAGCGGTCTGTTTTATAAATTGTCCCAGGCTAGCTTTCAAACTTGACCCCCTTGCCCTATGCCGCAATATTGGTTCACTTTCCCTCTTCTGTAAGTATTTCTTTGGTTTTTGCCCCCGATATCTGGCTGCTTGTGTGCCACCACCACTACCTAGACCACTCAATACTCGGCTAGCTGCCGTATCACATGATTATTGTGTGGCCATCGGCAACTTACGGGGGTGCAGTTCTGATAACTTCTTTCCCCACACGTCGAAACTTTGGAACTCTCTTCCTTTTCATGTCTTTTCAGTAACTATGACCTGGCTCATTTCAAAAGAGAGATCTTTCATATTCTCAAAAATTTGTAGATACTTTCCCTATTTTCTTTTTTCCTATCTCTTAGTTCTCTCTATATTTCAATTAGGTCCCGGCCTCGATGTGAACTTTTGTCCATGACTTGAGCATTCAACATAAGAAAAAAATCTATGAACACGAATATTGTGCATATGAACGTGCGCTTTTCATAAAACATGCAATGCCCTCCAACATGAAGGATTTATTCATGGACCATTTGCAAGTTAGCTAGGAACGTTAGCTGAGCGTTTATGATCGCCCTTAATGGGAAAATTACAATTCAGTTACTAGGAATCGAATACCCTTCGTCTGAAAACCTCAGCAGTGGGGTCTAAACCGGTCAAATCAAATCAGGCATACATATCTATTTGTCAGCAATTTTGCATAACCTACTGTCACACACGCGGTGGTATTTGAACACGAATTTAATGGATATGTGGACGAATTTTTCATAGAAAACATACTGTAATACCCGCGAACAGCAACGGATCGAACTTGGATCTTTTGCTTGGTAGCTGGGAACCCTAACTGTTCGGTTATTTTCGCCCTAATAGGAGGATGACCGGTCATATCCTATCAGGCTCAGATAATCAATAGTCTACAATTTTACAGAACTTACTCTTATACAAGTGGAGATATATGAACACGAATATAGTGCATATGAACCTGCTCTTTTCATAGAAAACTTAAAGCCCTCCAACAGGAAGGAATCGAACCTGGACCTTTTGCGTGGTAGCTGAGAACGTTAACTGCTTGGCTATGATCGTTTCTAATAGGTAAATGACCGTTAGATTACAAGTAATCGAATATCCTTCGTCTGGCGTGCTTTAGCAACGGGGTTTAGACCGGTTAAATCCCACTTGGCTCAGAAAACGGTAGTCAGCAGTTTCAGAGAACTTACTGTGACACACATATTGCCCTCCTGCAGGAAGGATTCGAACCTGGGCATTTTGCTTAGTAGCTGCGAACGCTAGCCGATCGGCTTTAATCGCCCATAATAAGGAAATGACTATGCGATTACCAGTAATCCAATAGCTTTCGTCTCATATCCATGGGAAACCTGGCGTAGACCGGTCAAATTCGCTGAGAATGACATAATCATTAATAACCAATTTTGCATAACTTACTGTCACACACCTGAAGGTATATGGACATGAATACAGTGCATATATACACTTACTTTTCATAGAACACATGTTACCCTCACAAGCAAAGATTAAAACCTGGATATTTTATATGGTAGCTGGGAAACCTGAAAATTTGGCTATCATTGCCCCTAATAGGGAAATGACTATACGATTCCTAATAATAAAATACCGTTCGTCTCATATCAATGAGCAACGATAATGAAATACCGTTCGTCTCATATCAATGAGCAACGGGCTATAAACCTTTCCAATCCTATCAGGCTCACATAACCAGTAGTCTGCAAGGAATAGAACCTGGATCTTTTACGTGGAAGATGGGAACACTAACTGTTCCGTTATGATCGCCCCGAATAGGGAAATGACTCTTCGATTCCTCGTAATTGAATGCTTCTCGTCTTATATCCAGGAGCAACGGGGTCTAGACCATCCAAATCCTTTCAGGATCTTATAGCCATTAGTCATCAATTTTACAGAAATTACTGTTACACAAATGGAGGTGCATGGGCATAAATTTAGCGCATATATATATATACTCACTTTACATAGAACAAATAATACCCATCAACAATAAGGATTCGAGCCTGGATCTTTTGCGTGGTAACTGGGAATCCTAACCATTCAGTTGTGAGCGTGCCTAATACGGAAATGACTATTCGATTCCTAGTAATCGAATACCCTTTGTCTCACATCCATGAGCAACAGCGTCTAGACCGATTAAGTCCCAACAAACTCACACAAACAGTAGGGCTCAGTTGTGAAGAACTTACTGTCACAAACGTGGAGGTATATGAAAAAAGGAAAAATATAGTGCATATGAAAGTGCACTTTAATTAGAACACAAAATGACCTCCTAGAGGAAGGATTCGAACCTGGACCCTCTCCCAGGTAGCTAGGAACTAACCGCTCGGCTATTATCTCTAATAGGGAAATGACTTTTCGAATTCTAGTAATCGAATCCCATTCGTCTCATATCCAAGAGCAATGAGGTCTAGACCTGTCAAATCCTATCATTCTCACAAAACCATTAGTCAGCAATTCTATAAAACTTATTGTCACACACATGGAGTTATACTGAAACGAATATAGTGCATATGTACACTTACTTTTCATAGAACAAATGTTATCCTCACAGGCAAAGATTCAAACCTTGATAATTTACATGGTAATTGGGAAAGGTGACCATTAGGCTATGATTGCCCCTAATAAAGAAATGACTATACGAATCCTAATAATCAAATACCGTTTCTCTCACATCCATGAGCGAAGGGGTATAAACTTTTCATACCCTATCAGGCTCACATAACCAGTATTTAGCAAGGAATCGAATCTGAATCTTTTGCCTGGTAGCTGGGAACCCTGTCCGGTCGATTATGACTATTCGATTAATAGTAATGGAATGTATTTCGTTTCATATCTAAGCGCAACGGGGTCTAGACTGGCCAAATCCGATCAGGCTCATATAACTGGTAGTAAACCATTTTACAGAATTTTCTCTGACACACGTGGATATATATGTACAAGAATATATTGAATATGAAATTGCACTTTCATTAGAACTCATGCACCTCCTAGAGGTAGGATTCGAACCTAGACCTTTTGCTTGGTAGCTGGGAACGCTAATTATTCAGTTATGATCAACCCTGACAGGGAAATGACTATTCGAATTCCTGTTATCATATACCTTTCATCTCCCATCCATAAGAACCGGGATCTAGACCGGTAGAGTCCCATCACGCTCAAATAACCACTCGAGAAGAATTTTACTGAACTTACTGTGACATACGTGAGTTTTATGAACACGAATATTTTGCATATCAACGCCCACTTTTCATAGATCACAAAAAGCCCTCCAACAGCAAGGATTCGAACCTGAACCTCTTTGCGTGGTAGCTGGGAACGTTATCTACTCTACTATGATCCCCCTGGCAGGCAGATGACATTTCAGTTACCAGTAATCGAATACCTTTCGTCTGGCATCTATGAGCAACGGGGTCTAGACTGGTCAGATCCCATTAGGCTCACATAACCAGTAGTCCGCAATGATAAAATCTTACTGTCTAACACGTGGAGGTATATGAACACGAAAATACTGCATATTAATGGGTACTTTTCGAAGATGACATAACGCTTCCCTACAGTAAGGATTCGAACCTGGACCTTCTTCGTGGTAGCTAGGAAAACTAACCGCTCGGCTATGATCACCTCTAAGAGGGAAATGATTATTCGACATCTCGTAATCGAATGCCCATCGTCTCACATCCATAAGCAACGGGATCTAGACCAGTCAAATCCCACCAGGCTCGCATAACCAGTAGTCAGCAATTTTACAAAACTTACTGTCACAGACATGGAGTTATACAAACACCAATATAGTGCATATAAACGTGCACTTTTTACAGAACATTTAATGCCCTCAAGCAGGAACGATTCGAACCAGGACCTTTTGCATGATAACTGGTCAAATCAACTTAGGCTCATATAAACAGCATTCACCGGTTTTACAGAACTTACTGTGAAACACGTGGAGGAATACGAACACTGATATGGTATATATGAACATACACTTTCATTAGAACTATAATGTCCTCTAACATGAAAAATTCGAGCCTGTACCTTTTGCATGGTAGCTAGGAAACCTAACCGTTCGGCAATGATCGCCCCTAATAGGGAAAAGACTTTTTGATTCCTAGTATTCAAATAGCAGTCGTCTCACATCCATGAAGAACGAGGTCTAGACCGGTCAAATCCCAACAGGCTCACATAAACAGTAGTAAGCAATTTTACAGATCTTGCTGTCACAGACGCGGAGTTATATGATCCCGAATATAGTGCATATAAACGTGGATTTTTACTGAAAACGTAGTGCCCTCCAACAAGAAGCATTTTAACCCCGACCTTCTCCAGGGTAGCTAGGGAAACTAGCCGATCGACTATGATCATCTCTAATAGGGATATGAATAGTCGATTTCTAGTAATCAAACACATTCTTCTCATATTCAAGAGCAACGGGGTCTAGACCTGTCAAATCCCATCAAGCTTACATAAAAAGTCTTCAGCAATTTTATAGAACTAACTGTCACACATTTGGGGGTATATGAACACGAAAATAGTCCATTTGTATACACTCTTTCATTAGAACACAAAATACCCTCCAACATCAAGGATTCAAGCCTGGACCTTCTGCGTGGTAGCTGGGAACCCTAACCGTTAGGCTATGATCGCCCTTAATAGGGAAATGAATATTCGATCCCTAGTAATGAAATAGCCGTCGTCTCACATCCGTGAGCAACGGGGTCTAGAATGGTCAAATTCCAACAGGCTTACATTAGCAGAAGTCAGCAATTTTAGAGAACTCATTATAACACACGTGGATGTATATGAACATGAATAATTTGCATATTAGCGCCCACTTTTCATATATCAACAGCAAGGTTTCGAACATACACCTTTTGTGTGGTAGGTGGGAGCGTTAACCAATCGGATATGATCTCCCCTTTTGCCTAGTAGCTGGGAATCCTAACCATTTGGACATGATAGCCACTAATAGGGAACTGAATATTCGATTCTTGGCAGTCGAATAGCCTTCGTGTCACATCTATTGGCAACGGGATCTAGACCGATCAAATCCCATCAGGCTCACTCAAGATATGTCAGCATCTTAACAGAAATTAGTGTCACACACTTGACGGTACACGAACACGAATATAATGCATATGAACGCGCATCTTTCATATATGACATAATGCCTTCCAACAGAGAGGGAAATGACGATTCGATTACCATTAATCGAATACGCTTCGTGTGGTATCCATGAGCAATGAGGTCTAGACCGGTCAAATCCCATCAGGCTTATAGAACCAGAAGACAACAATTTACAGAAACTACTGTCACACACTTCGAGGTATATAAACATGAATATAGAGCATATAGAAGCGCATTTTCATTGAAACATATAACTTCCTCCAGCAGGAACGATTAAAACCTGCCCCTTTTGCGTAGCAGCTGAGAACGATAATCGTTCAGATATAATCGCCCATAATAGGGAAATGACTATACGATTTTAAGTAACTGAATACCCTTATTCTCACCTGCATGAGCAACGCGGCTCTAGACCGGTTAAATCCCATCAGACTCATATAACCATTAGCCAACAATTTTAGAGAACCTACTGTCACATATGAGAAGGTATATGAACAAGAATATACTGAATATGAACGCGCACTTTACATAGAATACATAATACCCTTCAACAACAAGGATTCTAACCTGGATCTTTTGCGTGGAAGCTGGGAACGCTAAGCGCTCGGCTATGATTAACCCTAAGTAGCAAATGAATAATCGATTGCTAGTAATCGAATATCATTCGTTTCATATCCATGAGGAAGGGGGTTTAGACCTGTCATTCCCATCAGGCTCACATAAAATCTAGTCAGCAATTTTACAGAACTTAATGTCTCACATGTGGAGATATATGACCATGAATATACTGCAGATGAACGCGCACTTTTCATAGAACACATAATTGCCTACAAAAGCAAGCATTTTAACCTGCACCTTTTACGTAGTCGGTGGGAACGTTATCAGCTTGGCCATTATCAACGCTAATGGGAAAATAACTATTCAAATACTAGTACTGAAATAGCCTTCGTCTGACAACCATAAGCAACAGGGTCTCGACAGGTCAAATCTCATCAGGCTTACGTAACCATTTATCAGCAATTTTACAGAACTTTCTGTCACATACGTGGAGGTATATGAACAGGAATAATCTGTATA
The DNA here is from genome assembly GCA_038088735.1 of Panulirus argus. Taxonomy (NCBI): domain Eukaryota; kingdom Metazoa; phylum Arthropoda; class Malacostraca; order Decapoda; family Palinuridae; genus Panulirus; species Panulirus argus. Next base: position 10,656 of record JAYMFT010041441.1, on the reverse strand, counting down.
TACACGAACACTTCTCATAGGACATATAATGCCCTCCTACAGCAAGGATTCGAACCTGAATCTTTTGTGTGGTAGCTGGGAACACTAACAGCTCGGACATGATCACCCCTAATAATGGGAATAGCCATAAGATTATTAGTAATCGAATGCTGTTCGTCTCACATCTACGTATAAGCAACTGGGTCTATACCAGTAAAATCCCATTAGGCTCGCATATAAAGTAGTCGGCAGTTTTACATATTTTACTGTCACATACATGAAGGTATATGAACAAGAATATGGTGCATATGAATGCGCAGTCAGGAAAATGCAAAATGTCCTCCAAAAGGAGGGATTCTATCCTAGACCATAAGTGTAGTAGCTGTGAATGCTAACCGTTCGTCTAAGATCAACCTTAATTGGGAAATTAGTATATGATTACTAGTAATCGAATAACTTTGTTTTATATTTATGAGCAACGGGGTCTAGACAAATCAAATCCGAATAGGCTCGCATTAACAGTGGTCAGCAGTTTTAGAGAACTTACCGTCATGCACGTAGAGGTACATAAAAACAAATTTAGTGCATATTTAGTAGTACTTTTCATAGAACATATAATGCAATACCCTCCAAGATCAAGGACTCGAACCTAGATATTTTGCGAGGTAACTGCGAGCGCTGACAGATCGGATATGATCGCCCATAAAAGGGAAATGTCACATTTATTAGCAATCGGGTCTAGACCTGTCAAATCCCGTCAGTCTCACTTGAACAGTAGTAAGCAGTTTTGAAGCGCTGACTGTCACACACGTGTAGGTATATGAACACGAATATAGTGCATATGAACACAAACTTTTCATAAAACACATAATGCCCTCCAAAAGCAAGGATTCGAACCTAAATCATCTGCGTGGTAGCTGGAAGCACTAACGGCTCAGCTATGATCGCCCCTAATAGAGATATGACCATTCGATTACTATTAACATAATGCCCTTCGTCTCACATCCCTGAGGAAGCGGGTCTAATCCAGTCCAATCCCATCAGGCTCACATAAGCAGGATTCAGCAATCTTACAGAACTTATTGTCACACATATTAAGGTATATGAAAAAACGATACAGTGCATAAGAATGCGCACTTATCATAGAACACATAATAACTTCCAACAGCAAGATTTTGAATCTCTGCCATTTGCTTGGTAGCTGGGAACGCTAACAACTCGGCTATGATATCCCTTAATAGGGATATGACTTCTCGATTACTAGTAATCGAATACTGGTCTCATACAAATAAGCAACGGAGAATAGACCGGTCAAATTCCATCAGGCTCACATAACCAGACAGCAATTCCATAGACCCTACCGTCATACATGTGGAATTATATGAACATTAATGTATGGCATATGAATGTGCGCCTTTCATAGAACCAGAAATGCCCTTCAACAAGTATAATTCGAACCTGGACCTTTTGCGATGTAGCTGAGAATGCTAATTGTTCGGCTCTGATCTCTTATAATTGGGAAATGCCTATTAGATTATCAGTAACATAATACCCTTCTTCGGGCAGTCATGAGCAACGGAGTCTAGACCGGTGCAATGCATTCAGGTTCGTATAACAAGTAATCGGCAATACAACAGACCTTACTGTCACACATGTAGAGGTATATGAACACGAATATGTCATCTATAATCGCTCACTTTCATCAGTATATACAATACCCTCCAACAGGGAGGATTCTAACATGGACTTTCTGTGTGGTTGTTGGTTACGTTATCCGCTTGGTTGCAATCTCCCCTAAAAGGGAAATGACTATTCGATTAGTAATAATCGAATACCCTTCATCTTACATCCATGAGAAACGGGGTTAGACAAGTCAAATCCCTTCAGGCTGATATAAGCAGAAGTCAGCAATTTTACGGAACTTACTGTCATACACATGGAGACATATGAAAACGAATATAGTACGTATGTACGCACACTTTCATTAGAGTACATAATGTCTTCCAAGAGGATGGATTCAAACCTGGACCATTTGTGTGGTAGCCGGGAACGCTAACCGCTCCGCCATGATCGACACTAAAAGGGAAAATGATATTTGATTATTGTAATCAAATACCCATCGTCTCACATCCATGAGCAACATGGTCTATACCGGTAAAATGCCATCAGGCTCACATATAAAGTAGACATCAGTTTTACAGAACATAAAGTCACACACTTGGAGATATATGAACACGGATGTAGTGCATATGCAAGCGCATTTGCATTAGAATAAATAATCTCTTCCAACAGGAAGAATTCTAACCTGGAACTTTTGCATGGTAACTGAAAACGCTAGCCGCTCGGCTATGATCACTTTTATTAGGGACATGACTCTTCCATTACAAGTAATCGAATAACGGTCATCTCACATCCATGAGCAACGTGGACTAGATCAAATATCACTATGCTCACATAATAAGTACTCAGTAGTTTTACAGAACTTAATGTCACACACGTGGAGGTATATGAACCTCAAATTTCATTAAAATACATAATGTCCTCAAACACAAAGGATTCTGACCTGGATCTTTTGCGCGGCAACGGGGAATTGCTTACCGCTCGGCTATGATAGCCCTTAATAAACTAATGGCTATTCGACTACTAATAATCAAATACCCTTCGTCTCACATCCATTAGCAACTGGGTCTAGACCAGTCAAATGCCAGTAGTCAGCATTTTTACAGAACTTACTGTTAACACACTTTGAGGTATATGTAAACGAATATAGTGTATATGAACGTACTCTTTCATTGGAATACATAATGTCCTCCAACAGATATGACTGTATTCCTGACCTTTTGCGTGGTACCTAGTAACAATAACTGTTCGGCTATGATTACCCCTGCCAGTGAAATGACCATATTATTACTAGTGATCAAATACTTTTCGCCAAACCTATTTGAGCAACAGGGCGTATACTGATCAAATCCAAATAGGCTCACATATAGAGTAGTCAGTAATCTTACAGAAATTACTGTCACACACATGGAAGTATATGAACACGAATATAGTTTTATATAAACGCACACTTCCATTAGAATACATAACGTCGTCCAAAAGGTAAGATTCGAACCTGGGCAAGTTGTGTGGCTAGATGGGAACGCTATCCACTCGGATATGATTGATCCTAGGAATCAAATTACTATTTGATTACTAGTAAACGAATCCTCTCGTCTCACGTCTATGAGCAACCAGGTCTAGGATGGTAAAATCCCATCAGCCTCACATAACCAATAGTTAGCAATTTCACAGAACTTACTGTCACGCATGTCGAGGTATATGAACGCGCACTTTTCATAAAACACATACTAACCTCCAGCAAGAAAGACTCGAACCTGGACTTTTTGCGTGGTGTCCGCACGGCTATGAACGCCCCTAATAGGGAAATGGCGAATATTCGATTACTAGTAATCGAATACCCATTGACTTATAGCCATGTGCAACGGGGTCTAGACAAGTCAAATCCAATCACGCTGACATAACCAGTAGTCAGCAAATTTATAGAAATTGCTGTCACACACTTGGAGGTATAAGAACAGGAACATAGTACATATGTATGCACACTTTTCATAAAACACATAATACTCTCCAACAGCGAGGATTCGAACCAGGACCTTTCGCGTGAAAGCTGGGAACGCTAATTGCTTGGCTATGATTGCCCTAATAAGCAAATGACTATTCGACTTCTAGTAATCAGATAACCTTGGCCTCACATATATAAACAACGGGGTCTAAACCGGTCAAATACTATCAGGCTCATATATTCAGCAGTCAACAATATTACAGAGCTTACTGTCATACACTTGGAGGTATATGAACACCAGTATAGTGCATATGAATGCGCGCTTTTCATAAAACAAATAATGCTTTTTAACATCAACGATTCGAACCTGGTCCGTTATCTTGGCACCTGGGAGCGCTAACCGTTCGGCTGTGATCGCCCCTGGTAAGAGAATGACTATTTGAATACTAATAATCTGATACCATTCGTGTTGCATCTATGCGTAACCGGTTTTAGACCGGTCTAATCCCATCAAGTACCCACAAACAGCAGAAAGCCGTTTTACAAATCTTACTGCCACACGCGTTGAGGTATATGAAAACTAATATAGCGTATATTAACGAGAACTTTTCATAGAACATATAATGCCCTGTAACATCACGGATTCGAACCTGAACCTTTTGCGTAGTAGCTGGGAACGCTAACTGCTCTGCAAAGATCACAGCTAATAGGGAAATGACTCTTCCAATTCTAGTAATTGAATAACCTTCGTCTCATATCCATGAGCAACGTGGTAGAGACCAGTCAAATCCGTTCAGGCTCATATAACAAAAAGTCAGCAATTGAACAGAACTTACTGTCACACATGTGGAGGCATATGGGAACGAATAAAGTGCATATGAAAGGGCACTTTTCATAGAACACATAATTTTCTTTAACATCACGGATTCGAACCTGCACATTTCTCGTGGCAGTTGGGAACGCTAACCGCTTGGCTATGATCACCCCTAATAGGGAAAAGACTATTCGATTACTAGTTATCAAATACCCTTCGTCTCACATCCATGAGCAACGGGGTCTAGACCGGTCAAATCGCATAAAGCTAACATAACCAGTAGCCAGCAATTTTTCAGAACTTACTGTCACACTTGTGGAGGTATACGAAAACAAATATAGTGCATATGAACGCGCACTTTCATTTGAATACATTTTGTCCTCCAACAAGAAGAATTTGAGCACAGACCATTTGTGTGGTAGTTGCGAACGCTAACGGCTAGGCTATGATTGCCCCTATTAAGGAAATGACTATTTAAATACTAATAATGCATCTGTGAGTAACGGGTTTTAGACCGGTCTAATCCCATCAGGTACCTATAAACAGTAGTAAGCCGTTTTGCAGATCTTACTGCCACACACATGGAGGTATATGAAAATGAATATAGCGTATATAAACGCGGACTTTTCATAGAACACATTTTGCCCATTAACATCAGGGATTCGAACCTAGACCTTTTGCGTAGTAGCTGGGAACGCTAATCGCTCTGCTATGATCACCCCTAATGGGGAAACGACTCTTCCATTACGGGTAATCGAATACCCTTCGTCTCATATCCATGAGCAACTTGGTCTAGACTAGCCAAATCCGTTCAGGCTCACATAACCAACAGTCAGCAATTTAACAGAACTTACCGTCACACATATGGAGGTATATAAAAACGAATATACGAGTAGTGCATAAGACCACACACTTTTCATAAAACACATCAAGGATTCGATCCTATACCTTTCTCATGGTAGTTAGGAACGCCGATCAGGCCTCCTGTTGTCTGTCTTTCTCATATAAACTCATGTAAACTCATGTAAATCCTTTGGCTATGATTACATCTGTTAGGGAAATGGCTATTCGATTACTAGTAATCAAATACCCTTCATCTCACATCCATATGCAACGGGGTCTAGACCGGTCAAATCGCATGAAGTTAACATAAGCAGTAGTAAACTGTTTTACGGAACTTACTCTCACACAGTTGGCGGTATATGAACATGAAAATAAAGCATATGAACGCACATTTTTTTCTTTTTTTTATAGAACACATAATGCCCTTTTATCATCATAGATTCGAACCTGGACCTTTTGCGTAGTAGCTGGGAACGCTAACCGCGGTGCTATGATCACAGCTGAAAGGAAAATGAATATCTTATTACTAGTAATCGAATACCCATCGCCCCTTCGTCTCGCACCTATGAGGAACGGGTCTAGATCAATCTAATTACATCAGGCTCACATAACCAGTAGTCAGCAATTTTACAGACCTTACTGTCACACATGTGGAGGCATATGGAAACGAATAAAGTGCACATGAAAGGGCACTTTTCATAGAACACATAATTTTCTTTAACATCACGGATTCGAACCTGCACATTTTTCGTGGCTGTTGGGAACGCTAACCGCTTGGCTATGATCACCCCTAATAGGGGAAAGACTATTCGATTACTAGTAATCAAATACCCTTCGTCTCACATCCATGAGGAACGGGGTCTAGACCAGTCAAATCGCATAAAGCTAACATAACCAGTAGCCAGCAATTTTTCAGAACTTACTGTCACACTTGTGGAGGTATACGAAAACAAATATAGTGCATATGAACGCGCACTTTCATTTGAATACATTTTGTCCTCCAACAAGAAGAATTTGAGCACAGACCATTTGTGTGGTAGTTGCGAACGCTAACGGCTAGGCTATGATTGCCCCTATTAAGGAAATGACTATTTAAATACTAATAATGCATCTGTGAGTAACGGGTTTTAGACCGGTCTAATCCCATCAGGTACCTATAAACAGTAGTAAGCCGTTTTGCAGATCTTACTGCCACACACATGGAGGTATATGAAAATGAATATAGCGTATATAAACGCGGACTTTTCATAGAACACATTTTGCCCATTAACATCAGGGATTCGAACCTAGACCTTTTGCGTAGTAGCTGGGAACGCTAATCGCTCTGCTATGATCACCCCTAATGGGGAAACGACTCTTCCATTACGGGTAATCGAATACCCTTCGTCTCATATCCATGAGCAACTTGGTCTAGACTAGCCAAATCCGTTCAGGCTCACATAACCAACAGTCAGCAATTTAACAGAACTTACCGTCACACATATGGAGGTATATAAAAACGAATATACGAGTAGTGCATAAGACCACACACTTTTCATAAAACACATCAAGGATTCGATCCTATACCTTTCTCATGGTAGTTAGGAACGCCGATCAGGCCTCCTGTTGTCTGTCTTTCTCATATAAACTCATGTAAACTCATGTAAATCCTTATAGAACACATAATGCCCTTTCATCATCATAGATTCGAACCTGGACCTTTTGCGTAGTAGCTGGGAACGCTAACCGCGGTGCTATGATCACAGCTAAAAGGAAAATGAATATATTATTACTAGTAATCGATTACCCATCGCCCCTTCGTCTCGCATCTATGAGGAACGGGTCTAGATCGATCTAATTACATCAGGCTCACATAACCAGTAGTCAGCAATTTTACAGACCTTACTGTCACACACATGGAGGTATATGCACTCGCATATTGTGCACAGGAACGCTTACTTTTCACGGAACACAGAATACCCTGCAAGAGCAAAGATTCGAACCAAGACCTTTTGCGTAGTAGCTGGGAACGCTAACCTCTCGGTTATGATCGCTGCAAATAGGAAAATGACTATTTGATTACTAGTAATCGAATACCTTTTGTCTTATATCCATTAGCAACGGGTTCTAGACCGGTCAAATATCATTAGGCTCACATAACCAGAAGTCAGCAATTTCCAGAAATTACGGTCACACACTTGGAGATATATGAACATGAATATAGTGCATATGAAAGCGCACTTTCAATGGAATGCATTCTGTCCTCCAACAGGAAGGATTCGAACGTGGACCATATGTGAGATAGGTGGGGACGCTAACCATTCGGCTATGATCGACCCTAATATGGAATTTACTATTTACTTTCTAGCACTCGAATCCCGTCGTCTCACATTCATAAGCAACGGGGTCTACATCATTCAAATCCCATCAGACTCACTTCAACAGCATTCTGTAGTGTTACAGAATTTGCTGCTACATACGTGGAATTATATGAACTCGAATATTTAGTATATGTACCGGCACAATCATTAGAGCAAATATTGTCCACTTATAGGAAGGATTCCAACATGAACCATTTGCGTGGCAGCTGGGAACACTAACCGCTCGGCTATAATCGCCCCTAATAGGGATATGATTATTCGATTACTAGTAATCGAATACCCTTCGTCTTACATCCATGAGCAATGGGGTCTAGACCAGTCAAATACCATCACTCTCACCTAAACAGTAGTCAGTAGGTTTACAGAACTTACTGTCACACACATGGAGTTACATGAACATGAATATAGCGCAAATGAACGCAAAATTTCATTCGAATGCATATCTTCTTTAAACACGAAGGATTCTAATCTATACCTTTTGCGTGGTACCTGAGAACGCTAACCTCTTGGTTATGATCACCAGCAATAGGGATAAGACAGTTCCATTAATAGTAATCGTATAACCATCGTCTCAAACCCATGAGCAACGGTGTATAAAATGATCAAATCTCACCAGGCTCAAAAGAACAGTAATCAGCAATTTTACTGAACTTACTGTCACACATGTGGAGATATATGAAAACGAATTTAGTGCATATGAACGCGCACTGCTCAAAAAAGACATAATTCCCTTCACAAGCAAGTACTCGAATCTGAACCGTTTTCGTGCCATGTGGGAACGCTAAACGCTCCGATATGATAATACCTAAAAGGAAAATGACTATTCGATTACTAGTAATCTAATACCCTTCTCATATCCATGAGCAACGAGGATGGCATAAAAAGCAGTCACCAATTTTACAGAACTTACTGTCACACATATGGAGGTATATGAAAACGAATAGAGTACACATAATACTCTCCAACAGCAAGCATTCGAACTTGAACCTAAAACGTGGTAGGTGGGAACGCTAACCGCTTGGCTATGATAGCACCTAACTGGTAAAAGACTAAGCCATAACTAGCAATCGAATCCCTTCGTTTCACATCTATGAGCAACGGGGTCTACAACAGTCAAATCCCATCAATCTCACATAAACAGTGGCCAGTAGTTTTACAGAACTCGCTGCTACATACATGGAATTATATGAACACGAATATAAAGCATATGTACGCGCATATTCTTCAAAACAAGTATTGTCGTCCAACAAAAACGATTCGAACCTAGTTGGGAACGCTACCCGCTTGGCCATGATCGCCCACAATAGAGAAATGACTATTGCATTACTAGTAATCATATACCCTTCATTTAAAATCCATGAGCAATGGGGTCTAGACCGGTCAAATCCAACACGCTGAAATAACCAGTAGTCAGCTACTTTACAGAACTTACTGTCACTCGCTTGGAGGTATATGAACACGAATATAGTTCATTTGAAGGCACACTTTTCATAAAACTCATAATGCCCTTAAACATCAAAAATTTGAACATAGTTCTCTTGCGTAGTAGCTGGGAACGCTAACCGCTATACGATGATAATCCAAAATAGCGAAATGATTTTTTTAATACTAATAATCGATTACCCTTCGTCTCGCACCTAAGAGCAAAGGATTCTAGACCAGTCATATCCAATCGGACACTAAAAAAGTAGTTAAAAGTTTTACTTATCTTACTGTCATCCCCAGAAATGTATATGAAAACGAATGTAGTGTATATGAACGCGCTCTTTCATTAGAATACATAATGTCTTCCATAAGTAAAGATTCTAACCTGGACCTCTTGCGTGGTAGCTGGGAACGCAAACCGCTCAGTTATGATCACCCCTAAAAGGGAAATTATCATTCCATTACTAGTAACCGAATACTCTTTGTCTCAAATCCATGAGCAATGCTGTCTAGACTATTTAAATCTGAACAAGCTCACACAAACAGTAGTCGTGAATTTTAACAAAACTGAGTATCACACATGTGGAGGTATAAGAACACGATTATACCTCCTTATGTATGAAAGTAAGTTCTATAAAACTGCTGACTATTATTTATGTGAGCCTAATGGGATTGAACGGCTCAGACCCCGTTGCTCAGGGATGTGAGACGAAGTGCATTCGATTTCTGCGATCATAGCAGAGTGATTAGCGTTCCCAACTACCAGGCAAAAGGTCCAGGTTCGAATCCTTCCTGTTGGAGAGTAATATGTCCTAAATGAAATGCGTGCGTACATATACGTTATATTCATGTTCGTATCTTTCACTTGTATGATAGTATCGGCGGTAAAATTGCTGACTACAAGTTATGTAATCCTGATGGAATTTGACCAGATTAAACTCCGTTGCTCGTGGATATGAGACGAAGGGTATTTGATTAATAGTAATCAAATAGTCATTTACCTGTTAGGGGCAATCATAACCATGCGAATAGTGCTCCCACCTACCACACTATAGGTTCAGGTTCGAGTGCTTGCACTCTATTCCTGATCGTATATTCCACGTGCATGACTAACGTCGGTATAATTCCTTACTACTGGTTATGTAAGCCTGGCGGGATTTGAGCAATCTAGACCTCGTTCCTCATGGATGTGAGATGAAGGGCATTCGATTGCTTGAAATCGAAAAGTCATTTGCTTATTAGGGGCAGTCATACTCGAGCGGTTACCGTTTACAACTACCACGCAAAAGGTCCAGGTTAGAATCCTTAGTGTTTGAGGACATTACGTATTCTAATGAAATTGCGTGTTAATATACACTATATTCTTATTCATCTCCACCATATGTGTATCAGGAAGTTCTGTAAAATTGCTGACCACTGTTCATATGAGCCTGAACGAATTGACCGGTATAGACCCCATTGCTCATTGATGTGAGACGAAGGGTATTCGATTACTATTAATCGAATAGTCATTTCCCTATTAGGGGCGATCATAGCCGAGCGATTAACGTTCCCACGTAATACTATAAAGATGCAGAATGCTTGTTTTTGGAGGTTTTTTTTTATGTTGAAGGCTCCAGTCACGGACAAAAGTCCACATCAAGGCCGGGCCCTAACTGAAATATAGAGAG
>JAYMFT010041430.1:0-15593 GCA_038088735.1 Panulirus argus | reverse complement strand
TATATATATATATATATATATATATATATATATATATATATATATATATCTTGATAGCTGTTACCGGGTTCTGCCTGCTTTAGTTTGCACCGCAAGTAAAGTCGGCGAAGCTTTATTATCGTCTGTTGCCGAAACAGGTTACAGATTTATCAAAAAACCTTTTACTTCAAAAGGAGTCCATCCTGTCTTTGCTACCGACTGTAGCGCAGCCCTGGAGCTGTAGAAGCCACTTGTAAAAGTGTCCTGGATAACAGCAGGACCGTTTCTGAGGTAATGGATGATAATGATATATCGTGATACCTTTCGATACAAATATTGCACAGTTGTGAAGGCGGTTCCTGCAGTAGACAGTATTGCTGTAACCGGTGAAGTACATCAGCATCGCAGGTCCGTTGCAGGTCTTCTCAATCCGTGCAAATGAATTTCTGTTGAACATAAGCTTTATACCGAGCAAGCTATCTGGAAGTTGCATTAAACACGTCAGCAAGTTGCACTGAATACGTCATCAGCAAGAAACACTAAACACGTCATCAGCACTTCACACAGAACTCGCCGTTAGCAAGTTACACTGAACACGTCGTCAGCACGTCACACTGAACACGCTGTCAGTAGGTTGCATCAGGGGTATCAACATGGACAGAAAACCTTTGCGCCAAGCGACGTTAAGCATAACCTTCATCAAGCCACAATAACCATCTGCTAGAAATTCCATGCAAACATATTGAGCAGGTAATTGCATATATCTTGAACACCGCTTTTATGGAGATTATTAGTGCACTTAAGCAGTTCTGCACATTTGCAACAAGTTGAATGAAGTAAGTTTGTCGTGTGGAAGATGAAAGAAGTATATCATCTGGAAGTTGAATGAAGTAAGTTTTGTCATCTGGAAGATGAATGAAAGAAGTTTGTGTCTGGAAATTGAATAGTTTGTCATCTAGAATTACACTAGTTATATTTCTCATCGACAACGATGGATAAGTATGGTTACAATGCAGATGTTTACAATAAAGAAACAGATTTAGTTACCCAGAAACAGCGAACTACAATAAAGGAGACGTTTTGCCAACTGTGACGGGAAAGCTTTACTAATGAGGGCATTGAACGTTGCATTATCAGTTTCAGAACTGTTGACTCTGTCAGGAAGAACGAAAATAATTCCTCCCACTCGTGTAATATCTAACCTTTACCTCCCGATGGTCTCGGAGGTCTTTTACCCTCTTCGGTGTACGATCAGGTTGCTCTGTTGCTCCTCCACCTGGTCAGGCTGTTGGAGGCCGCCACCCATAGGTGTCTGCGTGGCCAGCAAGCACTGGCTTGTCAGGCATACCTTGTTGTCACTTGTTCAGGCCCTTGTGGATCTTCTACGCTGAACAGTTCGTGGTGTTTTTGATAGTTTTACTCGGTCTGTGTTTTTGATAGTTTTACGCGGTCTGTTTAACTAATCGTAGGACCCGGATCTTTGCTGTTTTATTGCACTCACTACAATTTTTCATTTTCAGTGGTAATACTTGAGTCTTTCGTGTCGGCTTTCCAGTTGGCCCGGGGAACCATGCCCTTCACAGTTTTCCCTAGTGAAAGTCACGTTTCTCCCGTGTGGCGTCTGGAAGGCACAGGGTCAGCGCTTTCAGTCGTTCCCAGGCGTATATATTTCTGAAGTTGTTAGTCCGGGCTGTGGGGGATCTTAACGCACTCTCTGACCCACCTGTTCCTGTCTTAGATGAAAGTAAAGAATAAAGAAGTAATCTCTCTTCTTTCAGCTGTTACCCTCGTTACGGTAAGGCCAAATGATATTCTGTTTACTGTTTCTGTTCAGTGTCTGTTGTAACGGACGGTAGGTTTTGTTACCCGTTTGAATTCGCTGTTACCTCGGCCAGTTGGTTCGCGTGTTACATATTTGCTGAATATTCTCTCTGTGTTTCCAGGTAACGGCCAGTTAGTCGTCTGTTACCATCTTGCTTTACGCCCTTTCAAAGCCTTTGACACATTTTTAAGGAGTTGTATGACATGTCTGGAGCACATGGCGTCAAACATATTTTTTTTAGAGATGCATTTTATAGTCGAGAATTACACCAGCTGGATATATTTTTCCATCGGCAGTCATATAATACCGTCATGAGTTTTGCAGTCGAGAATTATACCTTCTGTAGTTATTATTTCCTCGGCAAATATATTATACCGTCAAGAGTTATATTATACCGTCGAGTCATATTTTACCGTCAGGATTTACACCGTCGCGTTATATCGTGCCATCAAGAAATACCTTGTACCGTCGAGTTGTGTCACACCGTCTGGAGCTATGTTATACCATCGAGTTACACTGTACCGTCGAGCTTCATATTATATAGTAGGGAGTTACGACGTCGAGAATGCCTCAGGTAGCCTAGCGCATGCGCCGGTATGAGTATGAGCCTGGGAGAGGGCTTTTACCAGTGTGTATATGTGTATGTGTGTTTGTGTGTGTGTGTGTGTGTGTGTGTGTGTCTGTGTGATGAAAGAGGGGCATCAACACTGAGGGGTCCGACACCGTTGTGTGTGTGAGAGGGAGAGGGTTATTACCAAGTGGAAGCGCACACCGTTTAGAGCTGTAGACGGAGGTGGCGGGCACGACGCTGGCTTCCCGGTCAGAGCAGCGGTAGTTTGTGGCCAGTGTCTGGATGTGTGTGTGCTGGGGATGTGTATGCATGTGTGGAATTTGTGTACATGTGAAATTGTGTGTGTGTGTGTGTGTATGTGTGCGTGTGTGTGTATGTGTGTGTGTATGTATGTGTGTGTGTGTGTTGTGGTCCTCATGTGTTCGTCTGACCGTTTGTATGCTTGTGTTTGCTTGTGAGATGGAGACACAGACGTAATACAGGAGCAGAGGTGTTGTCTTGTATTGCCATAGGTCAGGGTGTGTTGAGTCTGGCTAGACCACTGCTTGTCAGATGGCGTGCGTGTGTGTGTGTTGCTGCGAGAGGGAAACATTAGCTCCCCCAGATGACCGTGTGTGTGGGTTTATTGCCACTACCTCCATTGTCTCCAGCGTCGCTTGTGGTTTACCAATTGGTGAGGCTTCAGGATTGGCTAAGTCAAGAGGAAGTGGAGCTGATGTGTCTCATTCCTCATTTAAGATAACCAAAGTTGAATTATTATTAAGAGATCCAAAAAAATTTTAAGCCTTTGGGGTTCTAGGTTGGATAGAGTTTCCTGTTAACACTATCAGTTTGTCATACACAAGTAAGGTGGTACTTGATAGGTTGATCTGAAGGTACATTTCGTAATTAAGGAATGGAAGAGCACCGTGATTAGCATTACAACAGCACCATTATGAAGTCGTGCACCTATTCCCTCTATTTTCTCCGTCGACTCAAGACACTTTGCCTCCCTGCACCGGATCTGAAGATCATCTTCCCATGCAGAAAGACCGCCTGATCTTCCTACTACTTTACCACATAACAAGGGCTACAAAGAAAAGTGCATACAGGGACATGCAAGATCATCCTTGTTCCTTCTCACACCATTTATCACGAGGCATTAAACGCTCTGGTCCTCCCAGCTCTTTCCAACCAACAACTGGACCTCATCCGACAGTTTGGAGAGAAGCTGCCACACTATTCTCGCCACCGTCAACTGCCACCAGAGATCCGTCGTCTCCAAGTTACAGTGCGGAACAACAATCGCCTAGAGCTCATTCGAGCTGGTACAGACCGCCACATGTTATCAGTCATGGTCACATGACCATGACTGATAACATTTAATTACTTCTTTCTTTACGTTGGAGGTTTCAGTCGGACAAAAGTCTACATCAAGACCGGGCCTTAATTGAGATATGGAAACGTTAATGAAAGCGATAAAAAGATAGGAAAGCATTTACGAATGTTGGAAGAAATGAAGGACCTGTCTTTTAGAAAGTGCCAGGTCAGTAGTTATTAGGAAAGACATGAGAGGGTAGAGTGTTACAAAACTTCAAGAAGTAGGGAAAGAAACAGTTATTAAGCGACACACACTTGAGTTGCCCCAGACCACGCAGTAATCATGTAATGCAGCAGCTTTCCGAATATTGCGTACTCTACCTAGTGGTGGGGGAACTCAAGCAGCCAGTTCTCAGGATCAAAAACCAAAGTAATGCCTATAGAAGAGGGAAATGAACCAACATTGCAGCGTAGGGCAAGTGGTTCCAGTTTTGAAGTTAACCTGGGAAAGTTGTTAAGTCAGACTATTAAAGACTATGTGTTTCACTGGTAGATTGTATTCGTAAACTGAGTCTGTTAAAGTTTATTTTGTGGCGTAAGTTTAGTAAGAATTGAAATGACTTTGTGGCTTCTGTTGGATGTAATGGATTCTGTCATCCTTCTGTGGAGGGATCTGAGCTCAGGTCAGTTTAGTGCGTTCATTGGTCGCAGGGTTTTCAGTCGTTCCCCAAACTAAATCACTAGGAACGACTGAGATCACAGAGGCTATACTCCCTGGAGCGCAGACGGGAGAGGTATATCATATCTGGAAGATCGTAGAAGGCATTGTTCCCAACTTATGCCCAGCAATAACATCTTACTAGCACGACAGGCGTGGAAGGCTATGTATAATACTGCCTGTGAAATCCAATGGTTCGATAGGCACAAAAAGAAAGAACACCTTAAAGATCCGGCCCGAGATTCTTCGACACCTTGCCTGCTATCCCCAGAAACAACATGGGATGCACAATAGAGAAGTTTAAGAGTGCCCTGAACTAGTACATACAAGTGTACCAGATCGCCAGGCTGTTGGGGCTACGTGGGCCTGTGGGCTGCGGCATCCCACAGCTTGGTCGACCAACGACCCAACTCAGCAGGTTGGACACAGCTCGAGCTATGGGGGTAGAAAACTCTGAAGGCTTTACTGGGTATTCATCAGGATTGGAGGTCACTGTGGTGTGTGTTTCCCTGTGTAAATGTATGGATGTACTGCCACACCAGTCAGGTTGTTGATAGTTGAGCAGAACCAGGTGGTCCATAGTTGGCAGCCTAACGTAAATTCCCGAGATGAAGTGCACTTGACCAGCTGGCAATACCCCAGCTGAAGTACACTTGACCAGCTGGAAATATCCCAGCTGAAGTACACTTGACTAGCTGGCAATACCCCAGCCGAAGTACACTTGACCAGCTGGCAATATCCCAGCTGAAGTACACTTGACCAGCTGGAAATATCCCAGCTGAAGTACACTTGACCAGCTGGCAATACCCCAGCTGAAGTACACTTGACCACCTGGAAATACCCCAGCTGAAGTACACTTGACCAGCTGGAAATATCCCAGCTGAAGAACATTTGACCAGCTGGCAATACCCCAGCTGAAGTACACTTGACCAGCTGGAAATATCCCAGCTGAAGTACACTTGATCAGCTTGAAATACCCCAGCTGAAGTACACTTGACTAGCTGGCAATATCCCAGCCGAAGTACATTTGACCAGCTGGAAATACCCCAGCTGAAGTACTCTTGACCAGCTGGCAATACCCCAGCTGAAGTACATTTGACCAGCTGGCAATACCCCAGCTGAAGTACACTTGACCAGCTGGCAATATCCCAGCTGAAGTCCACTTGACCAGCTGGAAATACCCCAGCTGAAGTACACTTGACCAGCTGGCAATATCCCAGCCGAAGTACACTTGACCAGCTGGAAATACCCCAACTGAAGTACTCTTGACCAGCTGGCAATACCCTAGCTGAGGTACACTTGACCAACTGGAAATACCCCATCTGAAGTACTCTTGACCAGTTGGCAATACCCCAGCTGAAGTACACTTGACCAGCTGGAAATACCCCAGCTGAAGTACACTTGACCAGCTGCTAATCCCACAGCTGAAGTACACTTGACCAGCTGGTAATCCCCCAGCTGAAGTACAGTTGACCAGCTGGTAATCCCACAGCTGAAGTACACTTGACCAGCTGCTAATCCCACAGCTGAAGTACGCTTGACCAGCTGCTAATCCCCCAGCTGAAGCACACTTGCACGGCTGGTCATCCCCCAGTTGATGTACACTTGACCGTGATGAACAAACATTTGGCCGGTCTGAAGTGGCCTCACTGAACGTTGCAACGGGAGTTGAATGTTGAACTTCCTTGTTTTAAGAGCTTAATATTAGTGTTATTATCTGGTTAGGGTCATTAAGAGAACTGTGAGTGCGCGCCGTATTACCACTGAACGCTTTCCTCAGAATTATCTGTCAGGCTCTGGCTTTATCGGATAGGTATGCAGGTATCATGTTGATATTGAGTCTTTGCCTTAATTGTAGACTGTGATGATAACAGACTTGTGTTTAGCGACAGGATCATATTTACAGTTCTCACCATTTAAGATTCAAGAATTTGCCGTTAATCTATATTTGCATTAATGAGATGTTTTTCCATTGCGTACATTCCAAACAGTTTCCTTGTCGCCAGGTTTGTCTTTGATGAGACTGAGGACTTACGTTGTCGGGAGTTCTCTCCTAGACGATGTCAGAATCAAAGATTTACATGTTAGGTTAACTATACATTTCGTATTCCACATCACGGAACCCAGTGACTATTTTTAGTTGAATATGTTGGATGTTTTTATCGCTCTGTTATGATGGGCAAAAACAGAAAAGATTCGTTTCTGACAGTGGCTTCATATCTGTGGGTGTGAACCCCGTAAGTAGTGTGATAGTGTGTGTGTGTGGGGTGGTAGTTTCTACTGTGATGATGGTGCACTGTAAGGCATATAGCCATGAGTATGGCACGCTGGGCCTTCATGTTGAATGTAGGTAGATTTATCAGTTGATGGAAGTATGACGCAGGAGACTGAAACATGGGTAGGAAGGCATGTAGGATCCATAGTGTGGAAATTAATGTTTATTTCTTTTCTTTAGGGTAGTGGACAGTGACGGGGAGTTCCTTCTGATCGAGGCAGCGAAACACCTTCCATCGTGGGTCAACCCAGACACAGCAGAACAAAGGGTAAGTACAATCATTGTTGCTCGTTTCCTTGACACCTTAGTTTGCCTGCCACGCTTACCAATACCTCTCTTGCCACCTCCATCATTCGCCTCTCGCTCTGCCCAACTCATCCAGCCCCCAGATATCCTGTTGTCTGCTACTTTCTCTTTGCCACCATGATTTCTTTGAACCTCTACTTTCTTACCTTCTTTCTCTGGCCGCAGCCCTCTCCTGGTGTCTTGATAGCCCATACCCCTTTTCTTGATGTCTTCAAGTGTTACAGACCCTCCTGGTGGTGCTACCATAACACACACACACACACACACACACACACCTGTTCTCATGCCTTTTTCCTCCAGCCAGGTACTAACCTCCATGCCTCATCCCCATAGCCAAGTAAGGCCCTCATGCTTTCTTCTACCCCTCCCTTGCTGGTCCCTAGTTGGAGGTTAAGCCCAACACTGGTTCAACGTCTGCTGAGCAATTATCTGTGGTTGCTGGCTAGATATACTAGCATCATAGAACTAGTCGCTGGTCACCATTTGATATATGTTACCCTCTTTACCTAGTTAGCGTGTGGTAAGGAGATCCATAGACCTCGTCTGGTAAAGTTATTGTTTTTCTACCACAGTGTGAGAAGTAAGGCGGAATATGAGAGGAGTGATTTGTTACACAGAACTAGATTGTGATAAGGAGGCGTCTTTTGTGTGGAGTACGTTGTGTTGGGGTAGACTGCTGGAACAGGTTATTGGGGTAGGCTGCTTGGGCAAGCTATTGCGGTGGGCAGATTGAGCATGTTGTTGGAGTAGGCTACTGGAGCAGGTTGTTGGGGTTGGCTGCTGGAGCAGGTTGTTGGTGTAGCCTGCTGGAGTGAGAGTGAGGTAGGTGGTGGGACGAGGTGGGTACATCGTGCAAGGGTCACCGGTGAGGCTGCAGGAAGAAAGTTCCACCTTCACTACCAGTCGCCACCTTTCTCTAGTTTCACTATTCTATCTCTCGTGGATCTGCGCTTGATGTACTCTTACTTTCCACGGGTACGTCAAGGAGCGTAAGATGCCTCTTAAGCGGCAAAAAGGCAAGAATCTATTTTTGGAAGATGCGTGTGTATCGGTAGCTCGCTGGGATGTGGAGGCGGGGGTGGGCGTGGGGTGTGGTGGGGAGTCAGGCAGGGGGGTAGGGTCAGGCATGGGGGTAGGGGATATGCGTGGGAGGGGGAGGGTGGCAAGAAGAGGGGGTGAGCGAGACCCAGTAGGATGCGCCAGTGGCTGACCCAGACCTAGTGAGATTGGCGTAGCACCTAAGTCGGTCACGGTCAGGCCTGCTCCACGCCCGCACCACGGGTCGACGCACTCTCGCCGCCGCCGCCGCCGTTCCTGCTGTGGCTGCGGTCATCCCCCGCCGTCGTCCTCTCGCCGCATCCGTCGCCTGACACTCCCAGCCCCCGACATAGCACCGTAGAATCAGTAAACACCTGCCACCTCTTACGTCCTACCCTGCACAACAATTTAGCAGGCTTGGAGGAGTGTGTGTTATGCCAGGCGTCGCCTAGCATGTTGCTGGCCCGGTCCTGACGTCTGCCACACTGCACCCGCTTCATTTCCATAATGAAGACGTCTGGAGGCGACCCAGAGTCTCCGCCAACGTTGCACACTTTCACTGCCCTCCGTCTGGGACCTGGAAACTTACCTCAAAGTCCTCTGACTATTTACTTGTTATTATAGAAATTAAGATAGTTTTGTATGTTATAAGTAGGATTGAAGTGGAAGGTAACCTGTATTAGTTATGGAGTGTGTGGAAGGTTCGTGGGTCCGGCAACGTTTGCTGGGTCATTGTCCTCAGTGGACCAGTTTGTTTGTGTGGGCCGAGCCTACGGGGTGCGCTACCCAGCCTTCAGTTACTGGACTCGTCCTCCGCATATCTTGGGAACCTTCCGCCCCCGCACCTTTCACCTTCCACTCTCCTGATAACTTCTTTCATCAGCGCCCAAATTACCGTAGCTCGAGGACATGACTTGATGAGTTAACAGAGTCATGGGGATATTGTGTGTGGAGATCATGTCCAGTGTTTTGCTTCGAACCAGTATGCACTACTTATTGCCAGCCGTGGTCTGGTGTTGCATTGATGGTGTTTACCGTGATGGTTATGGTGGTCCAGGATGGGTCCCTCGACCACCGTTTAAATTACCTGCCGCGTGGGAGCATTCAAGCAGTTTGTATTAGAGGCGTAGACCATGTAAGGCACACAATATAAAGGTCCGGTGTGTGTGATTACCCACACGCACCTACGACCAGGAAGCAGATGCACTTTATCTTCCTGCCCATCAAGAACGTACATTTGTCCTATTTAGTTCTGAAAACATTAAAGTTCCCTGAACACACTGCATTCTAACTTAGTGAATTCCAACTGACTATATTTTATGGCAAAAAATATTACCTTATATTATTTCACGTTGATTCCCCTGTAAGTTTCCACTCATACCCTTAGTTCTATCTGATCCAGCTTGGAACAATTCATCATTTTCCAAATAAGATGATTTATGCGTTTAGGTTGATGTATTCTGTGTTTCTGTGTTATTACTGTTTGTGCGTTAAGGAGAGAGAATTCTCGACTTGTCTTGTCCTCTCTCTTAACCTTGTAAACATGTACCATTGTACTCTAATTATATATACACACACACATGAGTAAATGTTCAGGAAAGTAGTGATATGGGATGTATGGCTGACCAGCTTAGAGTACGTATAGGAAACTTCAGTTTACTCAGGCCATGACTCACTCTGGGCACAAAGTACGATGTTCTCTCTGAGTGTTGGCGAGAGGAGCTGGATCACGCACGTCACAAACTTCTTGTGTTTTAAGGTTACCAGTTATTATTTAACAACACACCAGTTCTCCTTGCTGGTTTTATGTTTATATGAACTGATATGTGATGACGAATGCATTACGTTTGATGTCGAGACCTTTCAAAGAATACCAAAGTCAAACATCATCATGGCATGGAAGATGAATATAAAAGATCTGGGAGTGATTCCGTCAGACGACCTTCCCACTGTCAGCACAACAGAGCAGTCGTCACCTTTTAGGAAGTGGGTTTTGCGACCCTTGTTGTCAGGATCAGCAAAGCCTATGATAAGTCCCTTCAGTGTACGTGCTTCAGAATAAGGTATTGTTGTATGATCACAGTATCCCTCAAGCTGGGAAAAAAATTAGGACTGTAGGATGTGCAGATATTACCTACTTCCCGGACTGAGTCTTTCGGATATCAAAGCTTCTCAGACGCTATCCTGTGATGCACAGTTGGGGGAGACATATTAGAGTTTCCACGTGGAAAGTCCCCAGGCTATATTAAGAAATCATATACCATTGGCAAGACTGAAGCGGACGACTGCATTGTCGCCGCTGCAATCTAAAGATGAATTGAGTAAGAAAACAGTGTGAACGTCCTTGGCATTTAATTCTGCAATGAGAGACGCTCTTGACGCCCAATAGAGATATTCCAGAACTGGACACCAGTGGTGTTATTGCGGAACAAGACACCCTGTGGTTATACTCCATAACTGGATGCCTAGTTGTGATATTCAAAACTGGATGCTCAGTGGAGAGACTCCAGAACTGGACACCCAGTGAAAGTATTCCATAACTAGACATCCAGAGAGGATATTCAGAAATGAACACCTAATGGAGGTATCCCAGAACTGGACGCCCAGTGTGGAGATTCCACAACTAGCTGGGTAAGTTTCGACAAAGTATACCGGATCATCCAGGTTGCAGAGGTTACGTCGTCGATCGAGCCGGGGCCTCAGCTAACCTGACTGATCTGAGGAGCAGTGTGCTACAGCTGGATCTTAGACAGTGTTGTGGAGGTAGAAACCAGCCTCCAGAGGTGCACTTAAGGTCACGTATTTATTTACTGGAGCCATCCAGCTGACAGGATACCTTACAGAGATGAAGCTCTGCTCATATGTCGTATATGTTGGCGTTCATGCAGAGATACACTAACCGCCCTCTCCCCCATCTCTCTCTCTCTCTCTCTCTCTCTCCTCTCTGCGTGTGTGTGTGTGTGTGTGTGTGTGTGTGTGTGTACCGTTGTCAGTCGGGTGTTGCGGGCAAGGTTTAAAGACCTTGCTTCGATAACCGCAGACTTCTCGTCGAGTGTCGCTGCGTTAGACGAAGAATTATGTGCAAGATACAGTTACGGATACAAGAAGTGGACGGCTTATTATCAGACCTAATGTGTTTATTTGTTTTGCTTGTAGCTGTGTGCTTGTCCTTATGTTGATTCGTCTTTGATATGGTAGTAATGTTTTATGACGATATTTTGAGACGTAAGAATTGTGAAATTAAATATTTTGTTGAGAAATACATCACATCGTACAGCGTCCGGCCAAACAATCTGTCAGGGCTGAGGCCGAGGGTAATTTAAGGCAACAGACAGTTGACGTACATCAGCCTCCTTGAGAGAGAGTTAAGATTGTTAAGCCAATCATCTAGGAATGTTGTGGACCGTTCCGCACGGTCCTTCCTATAGGGTACTTTTTATTTTCAACAGACTGTTTGATTCCCATGTTGCATTGTGGTCTCTGGAACGTACTTGGAAAACATTTCCAGACACCCTTTGGTGGATGTGGCAGTAGGCACGTTGGTATTTGGGCTGTTACGACTTATGAACACGTGTTGTTATTCTACTCTTGTGGGAGGAGATTAAGCAGGAATGTGAGTTTGATATGACGTCAGTAGGACCGCTAATGCCAAGGTCCAGGGGAAGAGAATGGACCAGCGGTGGTGGTGGGGTGGCTGGAGGCTCGTGAGGTAGTGGGGCCAAACACCAGGTTGGGGCTGATGGAGGATATGGGAGGTGGGGAATAAGGAAGTTGTGGTTGGTGGAGAACAAGGAAGCTGTGGCTAGAGGAGTATCAGGAAGCTGTAGGTGGCGGAAATGGGAAATGTGTGCAGGAAGGTCCCCGTGGATGAGGGAAAATTCAGGGAATCTTGAAATTAGTCAGACAAATGTTTATGAATTACCAAGAAGGGAAATTTGAGATTTTTGCGAAAAATCAAGGATAGATTTAGAATCCCGTGATAAGTGGTTTGAAAATTTTTTTGTAAGATACATGGCTTAGTTCTCTTCCATATGTCTATCAGAACCGACTACCTTCAGCGACTGGTCTTAGTAGAATGAAAAAGAATATATACGTTGGAAAAAAACGAAACGGGACTTGAGCTCCGTGCCCAACTGACTGTACGTCATTGATGCGGACATACTGCTAGTGTTAGGCCAGTTTATCCTGTAGAATTTGCTCCACACGTTTTATCATTAACATTGTGTAGCGGGTAGCGTTACTAACCCTGACGCATTGACGGGCCGCTCGTGGTCGAGCGCCTAGGTTCGAATCCTGGTTTTGGAAGTCGGTCCACAGTCAGCCCAGCTGTTGGTCGATATTATGGATACCTGGCTTAGGCTAGGGTACACGCACACACACACACACACTCACACACACACACACACACTCACACATTCTTTTTTTCGCCGTTTCCCTCGTTAACAAGGTAGCACCGAAAACCGAAACCAAAACCTCCTATCCAGAACTAGGCTCAACAAACTTTTCCATTGTTTTCCCCGGCCGCACATCGTTCCAATTCACTCTGTCCCGTGCACGCCTTGCCCCTTACTGCATGTTCAGGCCCCGATCACTGAAAATCTTTCACTCCAGCCTTCCATCTCCAGTTTGGTTTCCCCTTTCTCTTTGTCCCCTCCACTTCTGACACATGTATCCTATTTGACAGCTTCTACTCGCTCATTGTCTTCAGTTATTGTACGTAATTAGATAGTACCACACACCCAGCAGTTTCAGTATAAAAAAAAAATGTAGCTATAAACAAGTTAACAGATCACATGAAAGGTTGTTGCGGGGAGAACTAGAGAGGTCACCTTCATTTGTCGTTCCATGTCACTTAAACCTGTAGTCTAGTGAACAGTTAGCTAACAACCTGGTGAATACCTATTGAAGTCTTCGGGGTCTTCTTTCCCCACAGCCCTGGCTCTGGCTGCTTAGTTGGGTCGTTGGTCAACCAAGCTGTGGGAAACCGCAGCCCGCTGGATCACGTAGCCTACACAGTTTGGCCGGTCTGGTACGCTTTGTAAATGCTTGTCCATGTCCCTCTTAAATTTCTCTATTGTGCATCTGATGGTGTTTCTGGTGGTTGCACGCTCGGTGTTAAAAAGTCTTGGGTCCCGGATGTTTTAGGTGTTCTCTTCTTGACGTCACTCCTTTGGATTTTAGAGTTCGTTATTTACAGGGCCAAGCACGCCTGTCGTGCTGGTAGGATGTTTTTTCTGAGGGGAAGTTCAGGGCCATACCTTCCAGGATTCATCCTAATCTGTGGCTATATGTTTACCTGTGAAGCTTTGGTCAAAACTTACAGTAGTTGTATCTTAAGCCTTGCCTCTCGGATATGGAATCTTTGATCTGAAGAAAAACACTGGCTAGGGAAAATTTAGAAAACTCTGTATCATCTCGTGGGGAACGATAAGTTGGCTGGCGGGGACAAATGGAATTGTGTCTGGCGTAGACACAGGCAGATGTGACAGGCGCAGAGCCAGGGATATGTGGCTGGCGAGGACACATGGATGTGTGACTGATGGATACACATGGATGCGTGGCTGGTGGGGACATAGGGAGGCGTGGCTGACGGGAACACCAGCGAAGGAGGCTTGTGGGTAGTAGCAATAAGCCTAGCCATCATTTGACCAGGATATTGTGACGGTATGTAGGTGGCCTAAGAGAATGGCAGATGTGCATGTGTTTGGTGCGTACTAGTACCATATGTTCTTGCTTTCCGCTGCATACCTGGGGGCGAACTAGATTGCGTAGCTCTCTCTGTGCCCCGGTACCTGCCACCAAGGACCCCCATCCTTACCTGCCTAATGGTATTGTGTACACAATACATCATGACTGGGTCGTTACATATGGACCAAAGTGTACCAGAATCACTACATACAGTGTTTTACACACGATTAACTTAATGAAGTTGGGATCTGACGTCAAGGTCTTGTGTGGTACTTGCTCATTATCTTAAGACTTTAATAGATATAGTTCAAACTTTTATCTCAGATTATATTTATAGTTTTAAACATTTGAGTAAGTGTTTGGTTACTGGGGCCAGAATTCAGACTCACTTCATCATTTCTACTAAAATTCTTATTAAATGCTTTTATCCACGGGAGATGATGATGCATGGATATTGACCAGTCCTGTACCAGGGATACCACACACAAATATCGACACCTGAATGATAATTGAACGTCTGAGGTCAAAGATTAACGTCGCAGGATCGTTTTAACTAAGATGGCACTAAATTGTTGTGCCCGCAGTACCTCATGACTTGATGGATGAATATTGGCCAAACTCTTACAACAGATATTACATACCGGTGCATGAATCTCTGTATATTTAAACTCTGAAGGTCAAGTGTCAAGATCAGATATAATTAAGTGCAGCCAAAGTATGAAGTGCACACTATCCCAACACCTGGTGAATGGATATTGATCATTGTTATAGCACAGATATTACACAAGAAAAAGGCTGCATACGAAGACGTTTTCGTGGTTAAGGGTCAAACATCAAAGGCACAAGGTGACATTCATTGTGGCGCGGTACAGAAGCATATCTTGGCTGCATAAGTGTTTTACAGTTACAGTTTCCTCTTGACAACAGTACTTTCTTCATGAATACAGTGCTTAATTCATATGAACATAAATTTTGGCTTAGGACCTGTATACTTTGCTTAAAAGAAACTTGCTCAGCACAGGAATGACTAAGAGTTTAAGGATTCTTGTTCATATTGTGTTTACGATACCGTATATTTTGTGATGCCGCCTCCTGTAACGAGATCTATTCCCATACCATTTTCGTAATACAAGTTCAGAAACAGAGCGGGCTGTGGGTGTGACATGGGCCCGTGCCGTGCGGACACCGGGCAGATCTAACAATAACATCAACATATATTTGTGTAGGGTTTCTGTTTGTCACTAGTGAGGAGGTTATGGTTGGGACACGAAAGAAGGTTCAGATGTAGCAAAGAAACCTTGTCGATAAAGGAATGAAGCTGTTGGAGGGTTCATTGAAGAAGCTGTGGGTGGGACCAGTCATGAAGCTGTAGGTGGGTGGGGTAAGTGAGGAAGCTGTAGGTGGGGCCATTGAGGAAGCTGTAGTTGGGGCCAGTGGGGAAGCTGTGGGTTGGGCCAGTGAGGAAGCTGTAGAGGGAGGCAGTGAGGAAGATGTGGATGGGGACATGTTAGGAAGCTGAAAGTGGGGTCAGCGAGGAATGTGTAGGTGGGGCCAGTGACAATGCTGTAATTGGGGAGAGTGACGAAGTTGTAAGTGGGATCAGTGACAAAGTTTTAGTGGAGCCAGTGATGAAGTTGTAGATGAGACCTGTAAAGAACCTCTACATGAGGCCAGTGACGAAGCTGTAGGTGGGGACAGTGGCAAACCTGTAGAAAAAGCCATAAATACAATAAGAAATAACCCAAAATACTATTACTCAAATGCAAAGCGCAAATCCAAAACCACAAGCTCCATCGGCCAACTCAGAATATAATAAGATAAAGCAATAAATAGCAATGTCACTATTATCAATTCCACAAAAACCCACTATTCGGAGAGTAAAAAACAGAAAAACAGG